>JACXGM010010693.1:0-13504 GCA_016801145.1 Umbra pygmaea | reverse complement strand
ATCAAACCACTCGTTGGTGGTGGGGTTGGAGGGCCAGTAAGGGGCACTTTTCCCTCTGGTCTAAAGATAATTCCCAATGCCCCAGGGCAGTGATGGGGACATCTGCCCTGCGTACAGTGCCGTGTTTCGGATGAGATGTTAAAACGGGTGTCCTGACTCTCTGTGGTCACTGAAGAGAGTAGGCAAACTTTAAACGACACTTTTTATGGATATCTTTCAGAAACGGCTTTCTTCTTGCCACTCTTCCATAATGGCCAGATTTGTGGAGTATACGACTGATTGTTGTCCTATGGACAGACTCGCCCACCTCAGCTGTAGATCTCTGCAGTTCATCCAGAGTGATCATGGGCCTCTTGGCTGCATCTCTGATCAGTCTTCTCCTTGTATGAGCTGAAAGTTTAGAGGGACGGCCTGGTCTTGGTAGATTTGCAGTGGTCTGATACTCATTCCATTTCAATATTATCGCTTGCATAGTGCTCCTTGGGATGTTAAAAGCTTGGGAAATCTTTCTGTATCCGAATCCACCTTTAAACGTTTCCACAATAGTATCTCGGACCTGCCTGGTGTGTTCCTTGTTCTTCATGATGCTCTCTGTGCTTTCAATGGACCTCAGACTATCACAGAGCAGGTGCATTTATACGGAGACTTGATTACACACAGATGGATTCTATTTATCATAATTAGTCATTTAGGTCAACATTGGATCATTCAGAGATCCTCACTGAACTTCTGGAGAGAGTTTGCTGCACTGAAAGGGGCTGAATAATTTTGCTCGCCCAATTTGTCCGTTTTTTATTTGTTAAAAAAGTTTGAAATATCCAATAAATTTTGTTCCACTTCATGATTGTGTCCCACTTGTTGTTGATTCTTTACAAAAAATTACAGTTTCATATCTTTGTTTGAAGCCTGAAATGTGGCAAAAGTTTGAAATGTTTAAGGGGGCCGAATACTTTCGCAAGCCACTGTATGTATGTATGTGTATGTATGTATGTTTGTATGCATGTATGTTTTAGTAATATTTCACAAAAAAGTCAAGCTCAAATGGATTCACAAAGTTTTTTTTTATTGTGAATGGGGACATGTTTTGAGACATTTTATTGTGACATGTATACACAGAGAAGATGATTGTAGAGTGATGAGCCATCCCCTCCCATGATCACAGCAAAACCGGCTCTACTGACCATCTGCCTCCACAGCCACAGCGTCTGCTTCCTCAGGCGTAGACTCCTCTTCCTCAGCCTGGCCGCTCATCTAGATCACACCATTCTGCTCCTCTTTCAACAGACACCAACTGATTGGTCAGTTCAGGGTAAAACTTTGCAATATAATGGTATATTTTAGTTTTCTACCTGCAGATCCATGACTTGAATATATCTATCCCTATAGAACTTGTTTTTTTCTAGCCAGAATTTAAATTTCCAAAAATCTATTCTGTGTTCTACTTTTTTGTACTCTAACACACTAGTACCAACATGAACACTTTCACTTCAGGATAAATCTCACGTGTTTCCTTTATTTTAATACCAAGTGTATGTTTATAGCCCTTGTAGTTTTGGAGATATACTCGATTAGATTTGGGCATGTTTTTATTTTTTCAACACTAGACAAAATGTCAAATTTATAAGTTACATTAATTCAACAATTACTATAATTCTGTAAATTTTAATGAATGAGACCTCTACATTCTTTTACATCACTTAGCAAGGAAGAAGCCACTACTATATAAATGCCAGATTATGGTTTGCAACTGCACATAGGGTCAAAGATAATACTTTTAGGAGATATGTCCTCTGGTCTGATGTAACAAATATTCAACTGTTTGGTCATTATGACAATAGCCGCTTTCCGACCAAGTAGTTACAGGAATGTAGTTATAGGAACAGTCCACTTCTAAACAGTTCTAATAACTACTCTACCCCAAAACCGGTTTTGCTATTTGCATTCACACTGGTCAAGTGGCCATAGGAACTGGTAGGAGGGGTAAGGGAGTGACGCAAGCACCGCAACAGGCTTTTATGGCGTCGTCACTAGACGTTAGCATAGCGCCACATACAACAACATTTCACAGTTTAATGTCTGTAACACTCAGGGATGTGATTTTTCCGGATTAATCCAGAATTCCGGATTTTCCGACCTGAAAATGTGACCTACGTGAATCATGCAGATCTGTAATAAAAAGTGAGACTTGTCCGCTTGTTAAGGAGCTCGTAGAATCACTTGTCCGAATGGACAAGTAAAATTAATTGTAATTTTGTTTGTTCTCAAACACGTTTTGCTGCACGGTGGTCACATGACACAGACACACTGTTTTCACACTGCTTAAGTGCTCATTCGCTGTTAATACTTCATCGACAAAAGTAGTCTAAAGCTATGCACATATAAAGGTTGTGATTTATTGCATATACATAATATACCATTGTGATATTCAAAGTGTTACTGATGTTTAATAGTTGGACAAAACAATCACATCTTTTATTCAACTGCGCGACAACAATGACCGAAATAGGATGAGCGCGTGTCAGAAAGATAATTCAGAAGCATTGCGCGAGAGAATATTTCTTTAAAGCAATACTTTTTATACCATGTTCCAAAAGTTAATTTACATGCATGAATCTTGTTACGAGTCAGGGTTGGAAATTAGCACACGCGAAAAAAACTAGTTATTTCCCCAGTATTATAATCCACAGTAGGCAGTAATTAATGTAGAAAATATAAAGGGCAAATAATGTATTACAGATGTGAAGGATTTAATGCGAATATGATACGATTAGGCTATATAATGTTATTTTTCGTGATCGAAAAAAGTAAAACAAGTAAGTGAAGTAACCATTTCACGCGTAGAATGTTAATGTTAAGAGCTCGTTGGAGAAAACACGGGTGGTGGTGTTCGTTGAGTCTGACTTCTGATAGGCGGCATTCTCGTTTGACCAGAGAATCTTAAACACGCACGCACACACAAATGTAACGGTAGGATGTCGAAGTTCTCAATTGCAAACTTAGTTGATTAACAACTGAAGTCAAGTAGCCGATCTTACTTCGCCATAATATGTTTTCTTATTATTTATCATGTTGGTATCATTGCTGAAGAAGCATCTGCTTGCAATTTTGATGGGAGCTAATTAAAACAATGTTTGGATTATTTTCCCAGATGTTTTACAAAACAGATTATTATAAAACGGCTACACCTCTAAAGTGTGAAATTACCTACTATTGGACATCTAAAAGTAGCCAGATAAAAATAGTAGGACATCCAATACACTGATTAGCACAATTTGTCAATCTTCTAAAAATCATTTGTCTCACAGACTAGTCTTCACAACATGTCTGTTTTGTAATTTGCCCAATAAGACGTATTAATGATGAATTTGATGAATTGAAGCAATATAGAAGAGGCAAATGCGTTTTCATTTTTGAATTCATAGAATTGGCTGGTAATATTAGGGCATCCACCAGCCAGTGGCTAAGTTAATTTCCCAGCCTGGTTACGATTTGAACTGCAACTGCTTGAGATGGCAACCTTAAAGCGGTAGCTAAAACTTTTATTTCACATATTATGTCTCGGTCACAGAAGTAAAAACAGATGTAGCAGTAAACCATGGTATTTCTAACTGGGAATACATCAATTATACTTGAGAATGTTGTCAAACATATTGCCTAAATAATCTGAGTGACTGTAGTAGTACTTGTTGCCAGTGACCAAAATTAGTTTGAGGCCCTGTTGTAAATGTGAGGGCACTTCACATTGAATTGAATTGCTGCTTTTAAGAACAAAGGAGTTTGGTATTTTTCTAGATGGCACTTAATGCCCTGGCCAATGACCTTGGTGCCATTGCAAAAATCCCTCCCTGAAAGGGAAAAGTTAAAATAAACGTTGATACTTTGACAGATCGCCTCGGTTAAAGCTGTTGGTGAGACGATCATCTCTTCCTTCTAGTTATAAATAGCATCAAATAAACATGAATGAACATAAGGACGAATGTTGTTTTAACCACGGACGGAAAGGCGTTACACATCCACCAAATATGTTATGTTGTAAAAATATATTTTATTTTTTTAATTCAAATAAGTTGTTCTCATGTGTCGTGAAAAGTTGGATGTTGCACATCTAGCTGTAAATAAATTAAATAAAAATGATTTTTTTGTTCAAATAAATTATGGGTCCTGCTTCTATCGGGGGGGGGGGGGGTAAATGCTCTCAGTATATTTTCCTGCTTTTTTGTCCTTAGCCAATCACATGCCTGAACACTGGGTGTATGATTGGAGGTAAGTTTGTAAATCATCTTATGTCTATGCGGATGATCTGGTTGTTTTCCTGGTTTCTTCAGCGGCTTGCCGTTCGTCCAGATTACGAGGCTGAAAACGACATCCAATACAATAAAATAAAAATAATGTTGTGTTGATAATGTCCTACGGAGTTCAAACCACGTTGAGTAGCTACTTAACACAGAAACACAAAAGACGAAGGCTCCAGCACAATATGTAGAATTATACGCAACAGACAAACGAAGCGACCGGCCAATTGGACCAATCAATGTAGACCCTGCTCTGGAGTAGAAGCTAAAAAGGTTATAGGAACGGCGGTGCGAGGAACTAAATAATCCCGTAATTTGTTCTATCGGAACACAAAAAAAAGGGTTATAGGAACGTTATGTTCTACTGCAAAAATCCCTGCGGTCGGAAAGCAGCTATTTGTTATGTTTAAAGGAAAAAGGGGGAGGCTCGCAAGCCGAGGAACACCATCCTATCCGTGAAGCATGGCCCAGCATCATGTTGGTGCTTTCCTGCAGTAGGGACTGGTGTCAACAACCAGTTAACGTGGCAACTTCTCTAGCTAGCATTCACGTTACTCCATTCTTCAATATAGTCCAACCATAATCACCAATCGTTTTTTAGCTCAACCTTTTCTCACTAACCTCAAAACATCCTCTAGCACCTCAGCGTGTGTATTCCATTAGTCATCGTTACCATGGGGACTATCTAGGGCTGTCCCTAAGAATTTCTTTGATCAACCAATACTCGACTGATCTCTCTTTATAATCGACTAATCTAAATTTTGAAACGTTTTTTTCCTTCCTTCATCACTGTCACACTCACTGATTTTAATGAAACCAATTTGTTTGATGCTTTACAGTGCGGTTAGAAGAAGTAATCAGAAACAAATACACAAGTAAAAAGGGTGATTGACAAGACAAAAATGTATCTGATCCGACTCAAATCATCTGATTTTCCAGATTCAGTCGCTATAAAAATATTCCTAATATTAAGCTTCAGGTGTCACCTGTTGTTGATCGAATGCGATTATAATTACAACTGCCTAGTTGTATTTAACTGTTAAGTAATATCCATGTAATACAAATTAAAAATGTTGTTTAACATGTAAATAGGCAGAGTGAGTCAATTAAATGACATGTGCTATAGCCTTTTTCAGAACCACAGATGACATTCACCGCAGGAAAAAAGGCACCTTTATACCTGGCAGACGAATGGGGAACTGTCTTCACCGGACATTCGATGTGATATAATGTCATTCGATGTGATATCTTTAACCTAGATTCATCCAATTGTAAACTTACATGTAGGACATAAACCTGTTTTTGCCTTGTCTCTGGTTATAACAACAGTGTTGTTTTTGTGATTAAATCATTTAAACTTTGCACAGCCAAAGCCAACACAGTAGCCTAAAGATTTCATATAGTGCAGATGTTAACAAGTAGATTATTTAAAGCAGCGCGTGTTACCATGCAACTACATAAGCTGTTTTGAAGTGGTAGGCTACATATTTAATGTTGAACAATGTTATGAAAACCATTGTTGGTAGAGTTTGCGTTCAACTTGTTTCGAATCACCTGTTACTTTGATGAAATGATTCCATACTACGGATTTATTATGCATTTTTTGCAAGTTCTCTTATGCAAGTTCTATAAAACCAACAGTAGGCTACATTTCAAGTGCAGGACAGGTTATAGTGAATCTAACAACTGCTACAATTGCATGCTCACATGAGATGAAAAAAGAACTATGCAGATAAATGAAAGGGAATTTCATTGGCACTGTTTGACTTACATAATATAATATTCTGTAGCACATTTATTTCTTTCAGCAATGGTGTGGTTAAGTTACACAGGCAGGAATCAAACCTCACACAGCAGATCGCACACTGGGTTTGGTGCGTTGCGCACGGTTTCATTCGCTCCGCTCTCGAGGTTTCATTCGCTCCGCTCTCGAGCGTAACACGAGTCCGCCCTCCCCAATTAAGATCCACTGACCGCGGCTGTCACACAGCCATACGGCTGCTCGAAAAAAATCATAGCTGACCAAGAGTCTATCGACAAAACAATCGACCAGTCGACTGAATGGGGTCAGCCCTAATTGTTACCATAGGGTCCATCTTGTCTCATAATTAAATCTGTTGCACATCTTATTAAACCATTTAACTGACACCACAGCCTGATCTCTTAGAAATCCGTGAAACTGCCACGGAGTATGACCATCAGAATCCGTGACAGTTCCACGGAATGGCCGAAAATTCTGTGAAATGAACACGGATTAAAATCCGTGGCAGTTTCCCGGAAAAGTCTGCGATTGGCGCACAGTGAGACCTTGCTGTTAACTCGATGTAAGCCTTTCCCAAACCCCTAACCTAACCTTAACCACTCAGAAACCTTGCTGTTAATTCGATTTAAGCCTTTCCCAAACCCCTAACCTAACCTTAACCACGCAGAAACCTTGCTGTTAACTCGATGTAGCACGTTTGCAACACGTCTGCATCGCGTTGGAATAGAAAACAGAATACATGTAAAGCACCCGCCTGGATTCAACTCGCAATCTTTGGTATGTTAGACGCATGTTTTCACGCCCACCCGCCATCCCCAACCTGCCAACCTGCAAATCTACGCTACTTACACTATGCTACGTCATCATGCGATTCTGTGAAACTGCCACGGATCCTTAACTTCTAAATCCGTGGCAGTTTCACAGAATTTTCTGACATTCTGTGGAACTGCCACGGACTTTGAAGTGTCCATGTTAGTATCACGGATTTCTAAGAGATCACGTTGCAGCCAGCCCAACTTCTGTAAAAACATTAACACAAATAAATGTTGCCCCGTTACCATATCTTATCCATGCATATATTTTCGATAACCAAGCAGGATACCATCAGCCTGTTCATATTACAGAGATACTACCCTTTATGCAATTGGATGGAATTTAAACTAATATTTTGAGGGTAATCTGTATTTTGGTAATTCCCCAAATGAATAACTACCATGTGTTCCTGCATATAGGCAATGATTTCCAAAACTTATTTGTGTAATTAACTCTAAATCAATAAATCAGTTTTACTAATGTATGCGTTTTAAATACAACTAGACATTTATTCAACCAGCCACGGAATGTAAAATTAATTATATTCAAGTTAAATAATCACTTTCACTTGTCATAGTTAGATGCATTGAAACTGTATGTAAATAGACAACCCACATGTTCCCTGCCTAGAGGCTACATCCAAATTTAGCAAAAATCTAATTTATCTATTCGGATACCGATTACCAATAACAAATTAAACCAATTGGTAAATGTTTATTAAATTACCATTAGTAACCCAATACAGAACCAACAATTTGGAACCATAGTAAATTTGAGGTAATACTTTTAGCCTTAACGTTTACCTAATCAATTCTAAACCAATTATGCAATAATTAATCTAGCACAAATCATACGAATCCTCAAGGTATGACATTAACAATAGCGAGCACAACAATGCAATTCACCAACAACTACACCAATCCAACGCCTTCAAACCAGTCATGAATGAAAATGCACAATGAGTAAACACCACATGATTACAAGTTGTTCTGAATGTCCAAACAACGTCGCCTCAACCTCAACACTCAGCTTGTTACAGAACAACATGTAATCTGACAAACACTTCTGGACCAAACTCAAATGCTATGTTATCCTCATGCTAGGGATTTACTCATTGTCCAAATGCATGCTATTTAGCCAAGCAAAACCACTTAGCCTCTATTCTTCTCCTTCTTATTCTCAAAACAAATCAGCTACCACATCGATCCCAGCCATCTGCACAACAAATCACCAATTTAAAAGAGAAACTTAACTATTTACACAGACAAGTCCTTTATTCCTACAAAGACACTTTTTCAGACCTATATCACTAGCATTAACATATAATTAAGCATAACATTAGCAACAATACATTCCTTACTCTCAAACGTTACACAGTTCAGCATTAATTCAAACTCTCATACAAATTCACCCATGTACCAAGCATTTTCCTGGCCCATAACTGGACACAATAAATAACTTGCATAAGTCCTATAGCATTGGGAGTCATACACAACATTCAAAATATACACCCTATGAATTACAATTAATTTAATAGGATCCGCACCAAGCAGACGTTAGTTCAACCTGGATTTTATCTACAAGGAACTAACCGCTCTCACGAGATATGTCAACCAACCGCTGGAAGAGGTCAGAATTATGATGGCGCATTACGTAAACAAGGCCCTACAGACCCACAGACCACAATAAAAACTAAACACTTATTTTATTCCAAATCTGCTAAGGTTATACAATTGATTGGTTTGCCTGCTATCAGAAGTATATTTTTATCACACAACTGACTAGCAAGGTTTACTAAACTTACACATTCAGTCAGCCCCTATGCAATAGCTAAACGTTCATAGAGGCCCGGTATTGTAAGATTTACTCACTTCTTTCCAGACATATTCTCAAGTCATATAAACAAGTAGTATTTACAGGTCTTATAAACAACAGGATTGCTCCCAACAAACAGTTCTTTAAGCAAGTGCGGTTTGCTCTTCCCACAGACACTCTGCATAAAATTTTAAATAGGGAGTTCATAATTGGGTAAGATCTACTCGCTGCTTAGTTTCATCAGACAGCACAGTGTGCAATTCCACAAACAGTTTACTCTCATAAAAGGGAGACAACTCACTGATTTAAGCGGCCGCTTTAGGTTTGTGAAAATGCATCTCGCTTTCTGTCAAGACTTCTGCAACAACCTAAAAGAATGTTATCTTAGTGCAACACCCAGTGTCGCAAATTTTTATATTATATATATAATTTTGTGTCTCATTCATTAAGTAAAAAATAAAAAGAGTGTGTGATAGAAAGAGCAAAAATATTTAATCTCTTTTCAAATGAAGCCGGTTTATTTTTGCAAGATACTCTAGACAATGAATACATGGCAATCAAAACCTTTTATTTCCAAAATGACATAATCTACTTCAGCCTTCTGATTGGCTGATTCTTTAAGCATACAGCCCTGTTCTCTGTATCCACTTAGCTGGCCCTTTGCTAATCTCCTGATGCCAGCCAGTCTGAATTCCCGAACCAAACTCTTTAGCCCTTTCGTTTTTCATTGTTTGCACCTAAACCTTAACAGATGTACAGTCCTTCTTCCCTCTTACAAACATTGTCTCTTCCCCGTTATTTTCTCTTATCTGATGGTTCAGATGTCACAAAATGGCCTTTAAGTTCAGCTAATGGCCACTCCTGCACTCTCAGACTTTAATAAATATGTATTCCTAAACCCCACAGACAGAGTGGGGGTTATGCTAGTGTGAACCCACCTGTTCACACTAGCATACTAACCTCCATTTCTGGCTTTTTCTTACCTTTCTGTGTTTAGCCTACGTCTTATACTGCTTTCATTCATTTATTTGTGTTACTGTGTGTTGTGACACAGGTGTTTTTACTTTCTTTTTTAGATTCAACAGTTCTGTAAAGCACTTTGGTCAGCCTAGTGGCTGTTGTAAACGTGCTATATAAATAAAATGAACTTGAACTAGGTGTGGAACTAGGTTTTTCTCGTGGCTTAAACATTAGACATCAATTTCTTCAATGGGCATAGCTTTAAAACATCAGATTTGCAAAATAAATGGTCTAATATTCATTAGATTAATACAACTTTTCAAAAATACCAAACACATTTTGGCAATATACTTGTAAAAATTTCAACAGGCACTTCTGAGTATAACTCAACAAAAATAACTTCATTTATTAGAATGCAGTTTGAATAGAGATTACTACATGCAGGTGTGTATTAGTAAAAAAAAGAGGTGGGTAAACTATAAATTCTGTGATCAGGTGGACCACGACGCGGTCACTGGTAAGGTGGGCCACAGCCTACCTGTGAATGTGTATCCTGATGACATCGCTATAGGCTATCATTTGATAGTACCAAGGGAATCACTGGTTGTTCCCTCATAGGTCACACAATCACTTTTCAATTAATACATTAATCTAAGTTCTTGTTAAAAAGACTCTAGAAGGAATGATATGGTTGAAATCTATAAAGTTTACTAAATGTCTCTGTCTTACCTCTTCCTCCTCTTTCCTCATCTCCTCTCTCTTCCTCTCTCTGTGCTCTCTGCATCATTGTCTGTCTCCCCTCTGTACGTAAAATGAAGTTAAAATGGAGAAAAGACAGCTTAGCACACCACATCCTGTCAAGTAGCCGGTCAGATTATAAGGCCTATAGGTTAACATTTTGAGACAAAACATTAAACAAACCACAAAAATAATTTATTTAGCATCAGGGGCGGACTTACCCATTAGGCAAAGGGGCCCTTTGAAAGACTCCATAAAAATACTATATGATCAATAATAACTATGATAATAAAAACAAAATTGATTATAAGTCATAACCTCCCCAAAAAGTTTCAACAAAAATACCAAAAGAGCATTTATTCTATTTGTGTCAACACAGGCTTCCCCTCCCACTACATACTACTGTGGACTATTCCATCACCCAGAGCCAGCAAGAACCGTTTGCCTGGCATTGCAAATTCAGTTTTTGTGCTTTCAAAATAATAGCGCTCCTTTTAATTCATTGCCATAATGATTGTTAATTCAATCAAAAAAGCAGAAAAAGATCATGTCACAATTACATTTAAAAAACATTCACTAGAGTCTGTTTTATCCAACAATAGACTAAGTTTAGCAACACATGAACATGGACACACTACCTATTTATGCAATGAATTAACAATGATTTTTATTGTAAGGAATTACAAGCGCTATTATTTTGAATAGGAAAATCAGAGTTCATGTTGCGGAATAACCGCCACTGCGCAGCTGTGAGCAAAGCACGTCATATCAGTAGGTTACTTTATCAGAGAAATTGATTGAGAGTGAATACAAAATCGGAGTTAACAAAATGAAACGCAATTACCCAAGCGGAGCACAAGAGGAAGAAAAAAGAGGAGTAAAAAAGTAGTTTCCAAACTGAAACTCCAGAAGGTAACGTCCTTCTTCTCTCAACCGATATCGAGTGATGTGGCAGCTAGCACAAGTGCTGTCAGCATGTGTGACACACATCCCATCGCATCCCCGTGCCAGGGCACAGATGAACAACGTTATGACAACATCGACAGCGATGTTGAAACGGCCCAACTCACTGATGATAGTAATAGCGATGTTGAAACTGTCTTTCTCCCACTGCCTGAAAATGATAACGTAAGTGACCATCTTTCCCGTGAACATGACTTGACTACTACTACACTAGATGATGACCCAGCACTTTGGCCAAGACCACTGTCAGATAAAGAGCGCTGCTCACTAGTGAGGAAAGGGCCAGTTCAAGTTAAGGACAGAATATTCCCGAAAAATAATGAAGGCCGCAGGTTTACAAATAACAACTACTCGATTCGCATGAAAAACGGAGACAAAATAATTAGAAAATGGCTGGTTTACAGTGAAAGTAAAGATTGCCTGGTGTGCTTTTGTTGCCGCCTTTTTGGAAACAGGGAAAATAAACCATTAAGTGGAGAAGGTTTTAATAACTGGAAAAATCTGTCATTCATGTTAAAGCAACATGAAAGATCAAATGAACACACCATAAACATGGGTAGCTGGCACAAATTATTGGAGCGGTTAAACACCAATACAACTATAGACAAAATCAACCAGGAGTCAATGTTTCTTGAAGTAAACCACTGAAAGGAGGTTCTACGCAGGTTAATTGTAATTGTCAGCCATTTGGCAGAACGGAACATTGCGTTCCGTGGTCATTCAGGCAAATTGTTTGAACCAAGAAATGGAAATTTCCTTGGGCAAATTGAATTGATGGCTCAGTTTGACCCAGTTATGCAGGAACATCTGAGGAGAATTCAGGCAAAATAATTAAGTGATACCTACCTCAGCAAGCACATTCAAAATGAGCTTATAACACTTTTGGCCAGAAACACAATTGATGCCATTTTACAAAAAGTAAAAAATGCACAATATTACTCTGTTATCATGGACTGCACTTCAGATCTGAGTAAACAGGAGCAGCTGTCAGTGGTGCTAAGGGTTGTTAACAGTGAGAGCTCCAAAGGTGTGTCCATCTCAGAGCATTTTGTAGGTTCTTAATGTACTTGACACCACAGGAAAGGGCTTATGTGAGTCATTGTTAGGTCACCTAGAAACACTAGGCTTGGATATTGCCAACTGCCGTGGTCAGTCGTACGATAATGGCAGTAATATTCAAGGCAAAAAACAGGGTGTGCAAAAGAGAGTCCTGGACATGAACAACAAGGCCTTAAGTGTTCCTTGTGGCAGTCACACCCGTAACCTTGTTGTTGGTGATGCGGCTAAATCATCTGTGACTTCCATCAGCTTCTTTGGTCTGCTGCAGAGACTTTACACTCTATTTAGCTCCTCAGTAAACCGATGGGCCATTCTCACAGAACACGTGAAGAACCTAACAGTGAAAGCACAGTCAACAACCAGATGGGAGTGTCGGGTTGATAGTGTCAAAGCTGTGCGCTACCAGCTTCCTGAGATGGTCAACGCTTTGCCTGCCTTGATGGAGTATGCTACAGAGAAACGAGATGCAGATGTAGTTTCAACAGCTGGAAGCATCTGCAAGAAGATGCAAACATGGCCCTTCATACTTTGTACCATTGTATGGTACAATGTTCTGTTTCAGATCAACAAAGTGAGCAAGATGCTGCAGAGCCCACAAGTGTCAATCAAGACACTTAGAAGAGAAACCTGGGGAGTGACTGAATTCCTGGAAGAACATAGAGACAAGGGCCTTATCTCTGCCAAAACTGATGTCAGGAAGATAGCAGAGAAGCTTAAGGTGAAGATGACATGGCCAGATTTACGTCAGCGAAGAGCAGCTAGACAGTTTGAGTATGAGGGAAGAGAGCAAACTGAGCCCACTGCAGAGGAGCATTTCAAAAGGGACTTTTTCCTGGTCCTTGTAGATACAGCTGTTGTCACAATGAAGGAGAGGTTTTCTCAAATGGAAAGCTTCTATGAGCGATATGGGTTTCTGTACACAATGAAGGAGAGGTTTTCTCAAATGGAAAGCTTCTATGAGCTATATGGGTTTCTGTACACAATGAAGGAGAGGTTTTCTCAAATGGAAAGCTTCTATGAGCTATATGGGTTTCTGTACACAATGAAGGAGAGGTTTTCTCAAATGGAAAGCTTCTATGAGCTATATGGGTTTCTGTACACA
>JACXGM010010692.1:0-18432 GCA_016801145.1 Umbra pygmaea | reverse complement strand
AGAGAGAGAGAGTCATTATTTGTCAGCCTAAGGGATGTGGTCGCAACACAGGCCAGATGGTATACCAACAACTGACAGAAAAGGCCAACCTATTAGAAGCCTCTGTAGTATTACTGGTTTACTATCAAAGACCTGCAACGGCCTGCTACTCAGTGCTACCTTGTTATCTAATTTGTGTATGTTTAATTATGTGGCATACGCATGCATCCCTTGGCTGTGGGACTGCAGAGGCCCTGGTAACATTTGCATTTCTGAGCACACGACGGGCGCCTACAGAATATTGAATGTTTTTGACGTGTGCGTGAGCATGTGAACAAGTTGTCTTACACAAGTAAGACAAAAGAGAATGCTCATCCTACAGTTCAATGAGTATCGTGGATTATTTCCCTTATCGAACAATCAAAATATAATCTATTAATACATTAAATAAATCCAACAATAATGCTGCTCTAAGAATTTGTGATTACAAGAATATACGTAAGTGTACACTTTGTATGTTTACAAAGAAAATGAACAGACGTAAAAATATAAATATAATAATGTAATTGGTAAACAGTATTTTTTTGCTTAATCATTAGAGTTGGAATTATTAATGATTGTGTAATAGTTGTTCTATTATCTGTTGTATTGGTGACATGGCTGGCACAAAAAAACCTTTATATGGTTTGTAGGGACACCTATTGGACAGACATGCAAACTGCATTTTCAAAATATTTCCTTGGTACCCAATTGATTTTAAATTGACATAATGTTATCTGTAGCAAAATTATATGAGTGAGTTTTTAGATTTCTCAGTTGCCTCGTCTGAATCTAACCCATGACATGGAGGTACAAACACATGCTCTATAAACTGAGCTACACAGGGTTACTCATTAGTAATGTTTCACCATCTAAGAGCGCAATATTTATACTCTAATGATCTACATTTGTTAGCTGTGAATAAAAACAGATTTGACATACATAATGAATTGCAATTAAAATGGTATCCATATTCAACCCTCCTAATAAAAGGTATAGACTTTTGTTTGAAAACTTTGAACGCAGAAAATGTACACAAACTGTGGAATCAAGTCAGCCCTGTGATGAATACATTAAGAAAGGAATTCGTACCTTAGGACATACTAATTAATCATGTATTAAGGATAATCATTATTGGTTTATAAACAGCGGCATTTCAAGAAGCCAACAGCATGTAGTTAAAGTCTAAGGACATGCAACAATGGGTAATACTGCAATTAAAGCCCGAAACATGGGTGAAATACATCACATTTTTAGGAATGAAAAATCCACTAACATTTGTGTATGCTAGTGCCTAATTCATAGGCATTACTATATGTTTGACATTTTTTTAATTAAAGACCAAGTTGTGAATGGATCATTTCAAATTAATAAGTAATGAATGGCATTTTTTTGGTCCATATTCAAATTCAGTTTCATTGCTGAAATGAACATAATAAGATGAGATTCGTCTGACAGTTCTACAGTGGGTAAATGTAGCTAGCTAGGTGAAGAGTTAAGCATACACAACACATAGCTCGAGATGCTCAGTTCACCAAGGAGGTTATACTTACTATAGAATTATGTCCCACAATACGATAATCATTTATTGTTAATGTCTGTTCAAAAAGTAACTGAAGAAAGTATGGTTTTGCTTTTGGAACTTGGTAGTAGCTGTGTGAATTAGTATTATGCTTGTATCACCTCTTGTTTACCAGGAAAAATGGCACAAACTGTGGGTTGGTATTCTGATGCTACCTTGCCCTGTTCTTTTGGGACTAGTATGGAGTAGGAGACTGAAAAAAGAAAAGATTGTTAATCAAAGCAAAAAAGTCTCACACATGGAAGCAATATACCTTTAGTGTTTCTTATGACTAATTGTACTGTTCATTTATATGGTGCTCAACAAGTGTCATTTGCCAACAGTGAGTCCTACTTAATAGCAAAAAAGCCTGTCTTACAACTGAAACCTCACCTTTCGTGGCTACCCAGCTACCTTGAAAGAACAGTGTATACAATAAATGGAATAAATCATGAGTTGTCATTAAAAATGAAAAGTTTCTTCTCTCTCAGACTTGGGATGTGTTCTGAAATTATACATAATGGACCGGAGATGTTCAGAAGAAGATTTTTTTTCTTCCAACCAAACCTCCTCTAGCTATGTTGTGAGCCAGAGTCAGACATGGTGAATAACTCCCCTTTGCCTTGACGCAGAAGGGAAGAGGGGCGCCAGAGCTTTAATTATGTGGAAGAACCAGGGTCATTAGCATGGATAAGGGGGCTCCGCAGGTTCTCACATCCAAGTTGCGAGTCCCTGTCCCCAGCCAAGGCACTTTGCTCTGCGTCGGCCCCTCCTATCAGATGTCACAAACGAGCTATCTTCATGTTAAGGGGACACAGGTTAACTGGGACAGTCAGATGAATGATCATTAATTGTAATTAGGCTTCTATGTGCTTGGATGTTGGGTAATACAGGACAAAATCTACATGGATGAACTACGTAAATAAAACGTAGCAATTTAAAAATATTCAAATATATATATAGTTTTTTATTGTTAAAGGTTTCTGGTGGACCTCTAGGTTTCTGTCCTCTTAAATTACATGAAACATTTTTTATTTTAAATAGAATTGCATTTTCATTATTTGTGTTCTGGTAAGATTTAAAGTTGTATACAAACCTTAATAATAGTACAAGTCTCTTCAACACTTACTGAAGTGAACTAATAGGATATTGTGACCAGCATTGACTCGTTTCATCCTGATAACATAGAAAATAAGCTTATTAAAAACCAGAAGACTTATGGAGCACCATCATTGTTAGTAGAAAAAAAGTGTTTTAACATTGTTACAGAAATAACTGTCACAATTTCATCTCCTCTCTAAACTGCCTCAATTATTCATTAATATGAAATTCCGTTTGTCTCAAGTGGAACTTTGTGATTTCCTCCTGTGACACAAACATAGTTTGTCCCTCCTGAGGGTCGGTGTGACTCCAGTGCCAAATCTCTCTGAAGACCCAAATTGTTTTGGAATTCATTTCTCACATGAAGGTTTTGAAAACCATGATTTGTCCCTCATCCTAGGACCATTTGTAATACAGAAGACATGGATAAATAATACATTGTGTGTGTCGGAGCTAAAGGAACAAAAGCGGGGCATACAAACACATTTGCTATGAGTTAGAATCTTCTCCTTGCATTATCAAATCATGTTGTAAATTCATGGATAATATGACTAGAAATATGAATAATAATAACAATAAAATTAGGAATCAGGAAAAAAAATGTTCACGAACAAATAGCATAAGACCATAGTCGGCTATGTAGGCCAAATTCAGCCATTCTGTAGCTCCCTACTGTGGATTGATTACTAATTCAAATGGAATTATATTTTATTAACTTATTATTTTAGATATGATAATTAAACCATGAACATTTACAGGATATTGTCAGACACTAACCTGACCTTGCTTGTGAAAATAACGTTTGTGTTAACTGTCAGTGTTATTAATACATTAATAATAAAGATTTTTATCATAAATGTTATTTGGAAAAACTTAATACTTTAATCAGTTTTTATATCAGTAAACTGGTTAAAACCCTCCTCAGTTCAGTACATTAAAATATGTGGATAATGGTTACATGTGTCCTTTATTCCCAAACTATGAGAAGTAAAAGCTTAGTTACATACAGTATGTAAAATGAACAAAAGTATAAATCTACTTTACAGATATTTATGACATTCATCCCCTATTGTACTTGACTAGAATATTTTTAAAAAGTAATTAGAATGTATGATTGGACTCATTATTGGCTCTGAATCTTACCAAGGCAGCTAGTTGGAGATCATTGAAGATGAGGGAGAAAACGTGATGTAAAATATATTTCATGGGAGAGCGCAATGAATAAAATAACAGGGATGTAAAAGGCTTTGTAAATGACCCAGAGTGGAAAGAATATCCAGTATGTAGTAACCGTAATGGATTTATTTGAATGTTACCATTATTTACCAGTTCAGTTGATTAAGAAGGAATTCTCCTTTATATAACTGACCTGGGTTGGGTAGTGTTACAAGTGTACGGAGGAGCAATTAGTGTTAACTGCCTTGTTCGGGGTCAGAACAACACAGCTTAGAACTCGCCCTGCACTTTTTGAACTGTCAAAATTGTAGATGGCTGGTGGTGTATTGATTAAAGATTTTAGTGGCTGACATGATGTACAATTAGCTGAAATTGATAAAAATAACAGAGGTCGGAATGTTCAGAAATAAGGCAAGAGGTTAGCCAATAATAATCTGACTTGATTGGGAAGATTTCACTTAATTATCTAATTAACAATGATCCATACATTCCATACAGGCAAATTAAATTTGCATATGGACAGTTGATATATGGCCGTTTTTGGTTCCAAGGACATTTTATTATTAAAAGATGATAAAAATGTGTATTAAATATTCTGACTTCATGTATCTACATGTTCACCTCTGTCTGAAAGTGCAATCATCTATGGAAAAGCACATTTGTCATGTTAAAAGCGTAAAAAAAAGAAAATGTTGTCCAAGTTTGGTTTTAAAAAATGAACGTTTGGGGAATAGTTGTATTTTATAGTTAAAACCATTAACATTTAACCTTGGCATACATAGGTATGTAATTACATGACATTTAGTGTACATAATTTTCTAAGGAATAATTGTCTTTTAAATTATTCTGTCCACCCATTTTATGAACTCTAATACGATATTATGCAACCTATCATGCGGTGCAGTCAACATAAACACAAGACAAAATATGTTGTTTCCATTTGTCAAAGACTTCACTGTTCCAGTTTAGCAGTAACACAATCAAATCTACCTAAATGTTCTTAAATGTAACATGTGTACAAGTTTAAATGCAAGATTGCGGGCTCAGACAGCTTTGTGAAGCTGGGTGTTTATGGTTTGAATAATATGAATGTAAATATTTAACATGTGTTTTATGACAAAATTAAATGTACAGTGTTATGCTCAGGAAATCTGAATTATATTAGATCTAGAAAATAACGTACCATTATTTCAATACAATATAATTCAGGCAACACACAAGGTATACTTTTCTTCTATTATTATTTGTATTCTGCCAAGACATTTATATCTCATAACCTTTTTTTACATGAAGGCGGATCAATGAAAAAAACATTTGAGGGTAAACTGTGACAGATCAAATATTGTTCCTCGCTTTGTGTTTCTATTGTCAGCTTTTAGCTGTTGAGTGGGAATCAATAGTACGTCCACATATTTGTCTTCTCTTTTCAAACTTTCATTATATATTTCATGTTTCTTGTGTTTTACAAAGGCTTCATGTCTTGGATGTGATGACATGATGTCAGCCAATTGTGACATGGTACAATAACCAGAGTGACCTCTCAGTATTGCCTTCAACTGGCCCCTTTAAATGAATAGCTGCACAGTATGAATTCATACATAATTTGCGGTTTGCTTCTGTCGTGTGATCTTCTGTAAACGCTGCTCATTCGAAATCCAGCAAAAGGCTAGTGGATAACTTTAATAAAAGATTAAGAAATGAGAGAAAAGATTCCTCTCGTAAAACAACACTCATCCATTTTAATGTCTGGAAAAGATTTCCATTTCTGGTATCCTTTTTACTTTGTAATTGAGATTCATTTTTGCAGAAAGCTAAATTAGTTTGAATAGTATAATTTGTAAATGTATGTTAATTAACCCCCGATCCCACATCTGTGCACGGTTCAACATTGAAAAGAACAGAGCCAAATGAAATTCAAACTTACCTGTAAGGCAGATAGACATATCTTATTAGGACCTTAGTTTCTGAATTAAGCCAAATAAAAACACAGGCTTTCAGCTGAATTTTTTTCTGCTTACTCGGTTGTTCTGAGGAAAAACATGAAGGCTAAAGTCTTAATTGCATTGTCGTAGCTGATTAATTGTCAAGGGACATCTGGGGGAACCTACACAGGGTTAGTGTCCCAAATCGGACCCTATTCCCTAGTGCACTACATTTGACTAGGGCCTTAGGGACCCTGGTCAAAATAGTGTACTATATAGGGAAAAGAGTGCCATTTAGTAGCCATCCTCATTCCATGCAGGTGGATATAAAACCTGAAGAAGCAAACCACAGGAAGAGGATGCCCAACCACTGCTCTCTAATTGCAGAAGAGATTAATAAAGCAGTTGCAAGTCTTGCAGATTGTTCTGCCTAAGGGTTGTATTTAAATAATCTTCGAGACACTGGGCTTCATGTGTGGACATTTCTGCTCTTGTGGAAAGACCCACAGAATGTACAGTACAAGGCTTTTTTGAGAAGATCCCTGCTGCTGTACTCTTAATACTGTTAATTTTATGCAAGTGTAATGACAAAAGCGAAAGCATGTCTGTACCGTATGAAATATAGCCTGGTGGATGGAGATTGCGGCTTAGGCATACTGGTCACAAATGAGTGAGTGGGGAAGGAATCAATGAACAGCAGCATTCTGATCGTATAGCACATGATATGATTCTTCAATCACTTACATCCCTAAAACATGTGCTGTATGTGTGTGCGTGTGCGTACGTGTGTGTGTGCGGCTAGTGAAATGCATCCACATTTTGTGTCTTGTATTCATATCTGTATATTTCACCATCCGTAAAATCTAAATAAATAATTTATTGGCTCAATTTAAGGTCCAGAAGCTACTTTTTCAATCTAATAAAGACTTCTAAATATTATAAGTTTTAAATAAATTATCTTGAACATCTTACCTCAAAATAAATCATTTTTCAAACTTATGCTGTCAGTATCTTCAATTTCTGTAGATGATGTTGAAACAACATTCTGTGGTTCAAAACATAATAAGCATGGATGCTAATTCCTTTTGTTTATAAAGTTATTGTAGTTATGTGCACATACTAAGCCAAGTGTGAATGCTGAACTACAGGCACATAAATAACACAATGTCTTAATGTCAAGTAACTGCATTTCAGGACTTCCAAAGTTCAGTGGAATATGATCTATAAATACATACCGGTATTAGATAAATAATGAGGTAAATAAAATAAATAGTAGCATTTATGTGCTCTGGAATTAACCCTAACCATAATCTTACCCCTAAACCGTTGCATAACCAGTAATGCCTATACATAAAAGTAACCACAATTCTAACACGATAACCAAATGGTTTTCCATAAGCCACATATCGACTTGTCAAAAAAACTTGTGGGGACCAATTATTCATGTTATGACAATCGCCATTTGTTGTGTACTAATCGAATGACCACGCCAAGCAGTTCATTGGCCTTTCTATTCATTCTATTTCCATGGATGAGGTCTACATCCTTCAACTGAAGCAAACCAAAAACCCCCTTGGCTCATTGTGGAAGACCACAGTAGCTGACAGATGCTCTAAATTGTGGTATCCCACCACAGGGACAACCCCATCATCCTATACCCAATTCGAAATGAGCCGACAGAGACTGTACATGACATTATGAAAATCAAGGCTTCTGAACAAAGTGAGTTTTGAGTTTTGTCAATTCAAAAAGTTTTTCTTCTTCCTTTTTGTTTCGCGTCAGTACCAACAGAGAGGAGAATGGAGTGGTAGAATGTCGAGTCGATGAAGCGTCAAGGAAAGGAAGGCATAAATGTATTGCAGTGTATTTAGGAAAGTACCCTGGAGACCCAGCAGCTGGAAAACCGGGTCCCAAACATTAATCAAGTATTAGTCGTCCACAAGGAATCCATTCCCCTCTATATGAGACTAGGAGAGGGTTTTGAAGTTTTTAAATATCTCACAATTTTGGAAACAATAAGAAGTCTTTTTGTGTCTTCTAATGCCCTGAAGCATTTTCCTTCTTGGAAAAGGTTTGTTTCGGACATGAAGCAACCTAGCCTGAGCCTGCCAACCTGCCATTGAATTGTAATGAATCACAGTCTGCTTTATGTAGGAGCTAGACAATGTAGCGTCCATCCTTTGAGGCAGCTTCATGAACCAGTGTGTTGAAGTCTGGACAGAAAGGGTGCCATGAACACAATATGTGTGTGAACATTCACTGTCAGTACATCATGTTAGTACTTTCTTTTTTGTTTTGTTTAATGTAGCAGAAAACATGAGGACAGGGATGCAAGAGGTATAACAATGATATGTGATGATTATGTCATTAATACAGTATAATATAATTAGTAAACTATCAATTAGCTAAGTTGAGTACTGATACAAAGTGTTTTGAATGATGAGTACATGATTTGATCAAACACCATTTCTGAAACCTCTTTATAATCCAAAATATGAAATCTGCAATTCCACAAAAAAATCAAAATCAGTCTTCTCGGCATAAAAATGTATCTTCTATTTTTTATGGATCAAATTTCAAAAGCAAGCCTTTCCATCTTAAAAGGGATTCCTCATAAGCAGTCTTTTTTACACTGACTTAAAAACAGTTAACTAGAGACATTTAAACAGCAATTATATTTCTCTTATAAAAATGTACCTAATTGTGATTTAATTACACCCACTATTAGTTGGCCTTTTTTGGTGGGTACATTTGTCCCTTTCCATTTCAATTAGGAAAAAAATGCAATGCATATTTACATAAGTATAAGAGGCATTCATTATTCACTGTAATTAAACCATAGCCTAGCATTGCACTCTTGACCACCTGTTGGGTCTCTGCGCTAAATATTTCACAGCTTTTATCTCTTTTTTTCTGTTCTTTTCTCCCTCTTCGTCTGTGCCTTACTTTGATGTTTTTGTTCCACATTCTTCCCTTTTTTGTTCTCGGTGGAATAGCCTCCGAATAATCCTACAGTTTCGCCTTTCATGCTCCCAAACTTTGCATTTTAACAGTTGTCTGGAGATCCCCTTTTCCTTCTGTGTGAAATATCATCTTTAATAAAAGTGGAAGGCAGCGAGAAGCTGTAAATCTGTGCTAACCACACTGCAGCGAGGTCTCTGGGAGACTGATTAGCATCCCACAGTCTGTCTGCGCTAGGCACTGCTTCTCAATAATTAGAGGATGTGCTGGTTTGCAGTCGTGCCTGCCACGGCCTTGATGCCATTTCCCAGGACAGACGGCAATTATTACAGCCTATACGCTTCTTTTATTCGTTCTCTCAGCCTCTCAGAGCCCTCCAGCCAGTCAAGATTGTTTCACTTTCAAAGGTCCGTTAATATCCTGCAATCTCGTCACTCTCCCCAGAACGGACAGGTTAAGGTGTAGGCCCATCGTGGTAGTTTAGAGTGCGGCCACTCACTATGAAGGTGTGTGGCACGATCAGCCAATCTCTGAACTGGTTGGTGGACAATCAACCAAAAAGATCTCCACCAATGGTCACACTTTAGAGTCCATTGCATTTATGCAGAGTGTCTCCCAGGTCTCGGTGTTGGGCCACTAACAATTTTTCAGCCTTGCTACCGTCCACTTATGATTGGTAAATGGTCATACAGTCACACAACCATAAGAGGAAAGAAAGCAATAATGACAGTAAAATGAATTTTTCAGACATGATTCAACACACGAATGAAAGTTTGAATAAAATGACCTATTGGGTCACACACTGAAATGTGTCTTTCCCACAAGGTGTTAGATGCCTCCTTGCAGGGGAAAATGAGAAGTGTCCTTGCATCATACAATGGCGGAAATCGAAGCAACGAAAGTCTAAACCTACAGATCTTTCACCATGTTGCAGAGGGTTTGATACTGCATGCGGTCTCAATCTGAGTATTGATATGACAGTAGCGCGCAGAGCTCATACGACTTTTAGTTATTGAAAAGTTTTCTCCAAGCAGATCTGCCTTGTGTGCAGAAGTAATTTGATTGGTTGATTCAAAACTGAGGGCGGAACTCACATTATGTTTAATTTTGATTTATAATGACCATTTATATATTTATATATATATATATATATATAAATATATACTGTATATATAGTACAGGATTACATTTTAACACTCCAGCGTGGTTAAGGTTAGGGTTAAGGTTAGGTGTATGATTAGAAATGATGAAAAACAGAGAACATTATGCTCATGTACACATTTTCGATGTCATGTGAGGTCTGCCCTCAGTTTTAAATCAACCAATCAAATGACTTCTGCCTCCAAGGCAGATCTGCTTTGAGAACACTTTTCAATAACTAAAAGTCCTATGAGCCAAGCAGAGGCTAGGGAGACAGTAAGGTAGAGGGAAACATAAGGAAAAATTTAGGGAAAAATCTTACATGGTCAATACTACTTATTTTTAATTTTGAAAACAATGCTTTTTAAATGATTGGAGATCATCACAACACAGGGATAATAGACTCTACGCCGCGTTATGAATTGTTATGCAAATGATATTTTACACATATTTTCCTAAATAATCAATTCCAATGACAGTCAGTATAATTTTCAAGTCACTAACCGTTAGGGTATAAGTTGAATTTCACTGAACAAACCTCCCAATGAAAACAGTATTTAAAAAAAAATCTAAATGCACTGTTCCATATTATTATGCACAACTGAGTTTCAAAACATTTTATAGGCTGTGAAGAACTGAAAATGGTCATTTGTTGAATTTGCAGCATTGGGAGGTAATATATTTACTGAAATCAAAACCTATTTCAATCAAACAAATCTTAACAGGGCAAGTTACATGTTAACATAGGACCCCTTCTTTGGTATCACCTTCACAATTCTTAAATACATTGAACTTGAAGAGTTTTTACTTGAATTTCTTTGCAGGATGTCAAAATAGTTAAAAACAGTTGAATTGTCATGCATGAAGATGATTTTGCTATGGAAGGCACGGTTCTTCTTTTTGTACCATGGAAGAAAGTGGTCAGTCAGAAACTCTATATATTTTTCTGAGTTCCTTTTTACACCTTCAGGGACCCTAAAGGGGCCTACCAGCTCTCTCCCCATGATTCTGGCCCAAAACATGACTCTGCCACCTCCTTGCTGATGTCACAGCCTTATTTGGACATGGTGGCCATCCACCAACCATCCACTACTCCATCCATCTGGACCATCCAGGGATCCACAGCACTCATCAGTAAACAAGACTGTTTGAAAATTAGTCCTCATTTATTTCTGGGCCTGTTTCTGCTTGTGAGCATTGGTTAGGGGTGGCCTAATAGTAGGTTTATGCACAACTGCAAGCCTCTGGAGGATCCTACACCTTAAGGTTCGCGGGACTCCAGAGGCACCAGCAGCATCAAATACCTGTTTGCTGCTTTGTAATTGCATTTTATCAGTAACATTCCTCAGTATGCCTTTATCTGCACTAATCCATCTGTGCTCTGAATCAGCCACAAATCTATTGACAGTACAATGATCACGCTCAGGTTTTCGTGAAATATCTAATGTTTTCTTATTTGTCCAAGGCAATGCAATATATTGCTTGAAACCTGTGGCCTGCTTAATAATGTAGAACATCTTTCTTAAGTAGTTTTCCTTTAATTGGGCTCACCTGGCAAACTAATTATCACAGGTGTCTGAGATTGATTTCAGTGATCCGAAGAGCCCGGAGACACAATACCATCCATGAGTTTGATTGAAAAACAAATATTTAATGTTTATGACACTAAATTTCCATTTGCATAATAATTTGGAACGCGGTGTATAAAGTGAAAAACAACAAATATTGTTTTAAATTTGAACACATATAGAAAATCAGTTTAGGGAGAAGACATTTTCTATTGTTTTTCACACAATTATTGTGTATGTCATTTTAATTTAATTTAATCCTCAATATGTTAATTAAGCAATTATAATTAATTATAGATTGCTTTTTAACTCAAAGGCATTAATAGCATACATTAAGTAACAACCATTGAGTACAATTGAAAATGATATTGTTGGACAACTTACGGCATACAGACGTTCTATCACTGAACCCATTAGGTCATGTTTATGGTATACAGAATTGCTATTTCATTTCATGGTTCCTTTTTTTCCAAGTAGGTATAAATAGAAGCCTATATTGATCCCCCTTTAGATGATAGCTTTGATTCTTATTAGTGAGTGTTTTTTCACCTTCAGGCCTGGGAATCAGCTGTGAAATGTCACGGTGACACTTTCAATTTGCCTCAGCGGCTCACCGTGGCAACAGCCAGGCACAGCAATACCCCAAGGTCAGGTGGTGAGGGAATCTGTGCCATTGCTGTGCCGAACGGTTCCTATATGTTGACGCTAATGGGGCTTTCACAGGTAAACGAGGTGGCCGTGTCAATGTCAGACAGCCAACATTATCGTCTGTCCAATTCTAAGTTCATAAGGGATGAGGGAGAATTACTGCAGAATCTGTCAGTCCATCAGAAACCCCAAAGGCGTAAAAAAAACAAATAACACTTTTGAAAATGCCGACCAGAACGTAGTCTGTAGATTGTCTAAAATGCCCCCCTATTCCTTGTATTCCCTGCACTTCTTTCTAATATGAGCCGAATGGCATGCCAAAGAAAAAAAAACAATCAATGCAAGTGCACTATACAGGGAACAGCATGTGATTTGGGATGCTGATCAATCTCAGGGACTGAAATGCTGAGGACAACGGGGAAGTGCAGCCTGTAGCCAGCTTCTGAATTCCCCTCTGTTGTTGGATGATCATGGAGTGCATCGATACACTAATGAGGAACAAGCCTTGGAAGATTGGATGCTCAATAGGGCCTTGGCCCTTCTATAGCGGGTTCAAGAAACCACAGAGCCCCTGTGACCTGGCGTATAATAATATTCAGAAAAAATCTCTGGGAAGAGGACACGTGAAGAAGACAGCAGTAGAATATCTTGGAAGAGCATGCTAGCACACTTCTTTATTTTTATGTGATTGTATCATCACAAGCGCATATTGCTCTTCATTTCTTTCTCCTCCTTCTCCTTTTGGAGCCTTATCAAAACCAACAGTTTTCGAGATATCGATTCCATTCCAGCTGCAGCATATGCACCCTAATGCCATGTAGTGCGCGTGTAGATTTATAATAGATCAGTCCACCAGTTTTTTATGTTGCAGTTTTTAAGCAATTCATGTTTCCATTCGAAATGAATTGAGTAAAGGTTTAGCCAAAAGGGACAACAAAAGCAAAGAACATTAGTTAGGACATATTTCCCCAGTTCCCAAAATCTGTTTCCGAGCACATTTGAGATGAGATTAAAGCTAACCAGTTGCTGAATCTGTACTGATATTAGATGTATGTTTATTCACTGCCGATAGATCAATATAGCTAACAGCTTGCTACTTTAAGCTTGTGAACCAGCTAGACATTTTAGATTTCACAAAATTATAGTGATGCTTGGTTAAAAAAGCAGAGAAAGTCATGCACAACAACTATTAGCCAAACACTGTGAATATGTTCTTCTGTTGTTTACCGAGTTGTACACAGTGATGAGACATGAGACACTGACAATGTATTCAATCAAATTGTGTGTACAATGTATTTGTTGCTTTTATTAATAAGAAGTTATTAAAAACTATTATACAATTTTTATTTTGCTATCATATACTTATTGTTTCTGTACACACAATACAATTGTATTTGGTTACAATTCACTAGCTTTATAATGAATTGACAATGATTATTACAGTGAATTAAAATGTGCGCTATTATATTGAAAAAACTAAAAAACATGTTAAAACGAATTTATTAGTTACATTGATAGAAAATGTAGATTATAAATAGTAAGTTTTGCCATTACAGTGTTAACAGTTATGTCAGGTCAAGAATGACTGTCTTTGTTATATTTTAGAAAAACAAGTATTTATGTTAAGTGAAGTCAAGAAAGACTGTTTTTAAGTTCAACTTAAAATGTCACAAGATACATTGTTGATGTTACTGTTTAAAATGCACTTCCAATAAAGTGATTTTTGGCAAAACCAGTTGTTATTTTTATGTTGAGGTGGCATGGGTGTTGTAGGCAGCTGCTTAATGTAACTAATAAAGTAACTTGTAATCTAACTTAAGTTACTTTTATAATCAAGTAATATGTAAAGTAACTAAGTTACTTTTCAAAGGAGTAATCAGTAATCAGAAAGTAACTGTGGCAACACGGGTTGTAGTACCAAAAAAAGAAGATCAGGGTTTATCTTTTCATCAATTCCCGGTTGATCCAAAAGTTAATCAGGAATGAATCATTAAAATAAGGAAGGCTCTATACCACCATTTTAAGGTTAGTAAAGGACAGTTAAGGTGTCAATTTGGGCTACTGTAGCTAGTTAGTTTCAGGGTTGCCAACATTTAAAGATAGCTTGACAAAAGCGTTGCCAACATTTAAAGACAAAAGATGGGAAGGATAAGTGATGCAATTGCCGTCTGACCAAGTGAAGCACATTCTTTTTATTGGGGATTTGTGCATGAGATATAAGAATTGCACCATGAGATCAAGGTCAATTAAGTGAGTCTCACAGCCACTGTGTGAGAGTTGGCAGCCTTTTTTAGTACAGTAGTGAGCAAGCTTACCTTGTATGTACTCTACATTGCTACCATCTGTTATTGTCTATCTGATGTGAAGCTGGATGTCACTCGATTCATCGTTGGATCATTGGTGAACTAGTCATCAATCATCTTAAATCAATGTTGACCATATTGATGTAAACTAAACCGTAAATTGGTTACAGCTTTGAATGTCAAGTTCAACTAGAAGCGAAAACTATGTGAAGATGAGGAGGGGCTTGTTACTGCAGGAGTAAAATCCTAAAGTTCCCAAACAAGCCTTATTTTAGAATTCAAAATGGCATGTGCTGAATAAGGTACATAATCATACCTAGCTCATGAAAATAAAGTTATAGAAATATGGCGTTTATTTCTTATCGAAGAAATGGGTACAAACAGTGGTGGGCCGTCAGGGCCTGCAAAGCCTTTTCTGCAGGCCCAAAGATAGTCAGAATATATTTTTAACATATATTATTCTTGAATATATTTTTTCATTAACGATATATATATTTTACAAAGTTCGTTTAAATTATTCTATAAGGTCATTTCATTGCTACAATACGCTCTTTTCAGTTGCCTTCCTTTCAGCGCAGCTCATATAAATGAAAACGTTTGTCCAATAAGATTTTTTCATCTGTGTTGTCTCAGGGTAGACTGGGGCATTCAGAATTTTGAGTGAATACCGTCTGCTGTTGAAGCCCATCAGGACAATGTTGTTGATTGTCATATTTTTAACCAATCAGATTTCGACTTTACCATGTTGGGTGTGTTCTTTGACCAAGTAAAGCGTTTCTGCAGGCCTAGTCCTACGTCAGCGTCGTTTCTGTTGCTGATAGGAGTGGTAGTTCAAAAAAAAAGGTAAAAAAAAGTTTGCCATCCAAACAAGATCTAGCTTAGCTTACACCCTTTTCCGATTTCTTTAAACTTTAAATTTTTAGATTGTTAGATTTTCTACTTTTAGCAGAATGGCAGATGGAGGTGAAGAAGTAGCTTTGGTGGTGAATATAGGACTGGGCAGGATTGACTCTCAGCACTGGGCAAGATCTTTTATTGGAACTTAACGCAAAGATGTGCTGTACAACCGCGTCAAGTCTTTTTAAAAGAGAAAGGAAGACGGACTTCGTTTTCAAATAATGAGCAGCTTTGGTGAGTTTCATGGATTTCTTAATATTTTTACCAGCAGGGCCTTAGGGATGGGCGATACCAGTACTTGGTATCGGCCCGATACTGGGCATAAGTACTCGTACTTGTACTTGTGAAAAAGGCCCGATACTCCAAGTAGATACTTCCTCCACATTTAAGAGCGTTATGATGCGCTTGACAGATTATCCATAAATGGCCATAGTTGTAAATCTGATTCACGTTTCAATGGAAATGTTCAGCCCTATGTATATATTTCATATTGATGATAACGACAGTCTACTTCGTCATTCAGAGACCATGCTTAAAGCTGTAAAACTGTCTTTATTGCTATTTAAAAAATAAAGAAAAGTCATTTAAATGTGCCTAAAATGCATAATCATTCCAAAGATGGAGCCACACATTAGCTATTGAAAAAACTATTTTCCTCAGCAGTTGTCCAGTAGAGTTCAAATAGCGAAATGTGATATCGTTTTTCTCATTGCTATTTTCATGTAGCCTAATATTTGTAAAAATTATAGGTAAAAAATATTAGAATCCTCAAGGAAATGCGCATATTTAAGTACAGGAAAGAACGAAGGATGCAAGTTATTAGGCTATTCGGTCCATACTATAACTGTAGAAAACGGCATGAGGAACGCCCCGGACCTAGCCTCTGAAAGCCACCTTCAGGGAGGAAAGACAAATGTCTGCAGTTTGCAAAACTTCTGGGTGAACAAAATAGTGGTATTTCTGTGTTCTGACATACTAACGTTAAGAAATATAACTTAAAGGAAATACGATGTAGCCTATTTATATTTTGTATAATATATACAAAAGCCCTAGAATGTCATTGTGAGGTTATTATAATGCGTTTTAATTTCGGGAAGATATTGAAGGCCTAGGTGTAAAATGCTGCCTAGGAGGGGCCAGATTGTCAGTGTGGTTCGAACACAGCTGGTGATGACTTCGGTAAGAGCCAGCAATATCAAGAATCACTGTTGTGTTAAGTTAGATTATCTTCTGGTTAAGTGTAGAACTTTCTATGTAGCTAGCTAGCTATCACATTGCAGTTTCTTGAAATTGCAGTTTGTAGTTTGTGTGTATTGATGTATTATTTATTGACATATCAGTTAGTGTGAAGTAGAGGTTTGGGGGACATATAAACAGGGGGCCACACAGAGTCAGGAGCTTAGACTGCTACATCAAATTTAATCAAATTTTGCTCAAATTTTAGCACTCAAGCTTTTGTTTTCTATGAATGTCTATGGAGATTATTTCAGTACACAGTTGCTTTTTACAGTATGAATATCTATGAAGATCATTTTAACACACTGTCATTTTCTATGAGTAGCTAGGGAGACAATTCTAGTACTCATTTTTTTCTACGCATATATATGGAGATTATTCTAGTACACTTTAGATTTCTTTAAATATCTATGCCAATTATTCCAGTACACTTGTTTTCTATGCGTATCTATGAACATCATTCAAAAATATTTTTTACATCTTTTGAGATAATTGTAGTACACTGTTGCTTTCAGTGAATATCTATGTTTGCCTTTATAGTTTATTAAAGTTAAAGGAACATTTATGTGGTTCATTATAGTTGAGTGACCTTTTGTATTAATCTCTTAAAAGATAATTCTAGTAAGCAGTTGTATTTAAAAGTTCTGAGAATGAGTATTGGTCTCCACAAAGTATGCTGCTTCAGTGTTATTAGATCTTTTTGTCAGTAGTTACTATGGTATACTGAAGTATAATTTCAAGTATTCCATAAGTGTCAAAGGCATTTATTAACAATTACATTAAGGTTATGCAAAGAGTCAATATCTGCAGTGTTGACCCTTCTTTTTAAAAACCTCTGCACTCCACCCTGGCATGTTGTCAGTTAACTTCTGGGCTACATCCTGACTGATGGCAGCCCATTCTTGCATGATAAATGCTGGGAGTTTGACAGAATCTGTGTTGTTTTTTTGTCCACCGCCTTATTGATGATCGACCACAAGTTCTCAATGGGATTAAGGCCTGGGGAGTTTCCTGGCCATGGACCCAATATTTGAATGTTTTTCTCCCAGAGCCACTTAGTTATCACTTTAGCCGTATGGCAAGTTGCTGGGAAAAGTTGCCCCTCGGAGGATGTGTTTGTACCATTCTTTATTCATGGCTGTGTTCTTAGGTAAAATTGAGTGAGCCCACTCCCTTAGCTGAGAAGCAACCCCACACATGAATGGTCTCAGGATGCTTTACTGTTGGCATGACACAGGACTGATGGTAGCGCTCACCTTGTTTTCACCTGATAAAGGTGTTTTCCAGATGTCTCAAACAATCGTAAAGGGGATTCATCTGAGAAAATCACTTTACCCCAGTCCTCTACTGTACCTTTTGCAGAATATCAGTCTGTCCCTGATTTTTTTCCTGGAGAGAAGTGGCTTCTTTGCTGCCCTTCTTGACACCAGGCCTTCCTCCAAAAGTCTTCGCCTCACTGTGCATGCAGATGCACTCATACCTGCTTGCTGCCATTTCTAAGCAAGCTCTGCACTGGTGGTGCCCTGATCCCTGAGCAAGCTCGCCACTGGTGATGTCCTGATCCTGCAACTGAATCAACTTTAGGAGATGGTCCTGGAGCTTGCTGGACTTTCTTGAGCACCCTGACGCCTTCTTCACAACAATTAAACCTTCCTCCTTGAAGTTCTTGATGATCCAATAAATGGTTAATTTAGGTACAATATCAAAGTCAAAGTCAAAAGTCAAAGTCAAAGTTGTTTATTTATCATATGCATCGGATAACATACATCATCCTATGCAGAGAAATTTCTTTTGACATGGCACGGCGATTCTATGCAGTGGGCTTATAAACAAGAATTTACAACAATCAAGAATTTTAAAATAATAATGACAATAGTAATAATAATGATAATGATAAAACA
>JACXGM010010691.1:0-25935 GCA_016801145.1 Umbra pygmaea | reverse complement strand
GGTCTATTTAAGAAAGCCGTGAACGAGCACTTATCCAGAATATCTACATCTGGCTTGACATAGCTTTACCTTTTCATCCTGGCTAAGCAAACGTGCAACCGATTAAGCCGCGATGAGCAGATCACACTAAGTCAAGCTGCGCTTTTTCAGTTATCCTGGATTTCTTTATTCTACTTTCGTGCAATACCCCCCAGGTGTACAGAGTTTGGATGATTGAGTCCGGGTTATGGGAATTGTAGTTCTGAGCAGTCTAGAATAGGGAAGCTGTAGTTCTCAGGGAAGGGGAACTGGGGAATGTTACACCATTGATTTGTTTAGCATACAAACTTGAGCTAAATAGAAATAAAAACTTGATCGAAACATTAACAGTCAGCCTGTTGGTTTAACAAGTTTAGACACCAGAATTAATAACACTGGGTGATCTGCTAATAAACAAGTCTCTTTAGTATCGAAGACATGCCATTTCCTTCACTACCATTGATCTGGTCTATTAGTCCATCCCATGTATCCACAAGCAACCTTTGAGAGACTAGAGGGGAATGTCACTAATGATCTCTGAAAGTTTGGCCAGCATATTGGTGTTAACACCAAATAATGTTATGGACTTTAGAATCTTGTGAAATGAATAATATATTTAGAAATTACTGTTTATATTATTACCAGGTAATATAATCTATTTGTGATAGATGGGAAATATGACTAGATTGTTGTGGCAACATAGTGTTGATTATATGTACATGCACACACATAGCAGCAATTTCTGCTGGTATTCCTCAAATACTACCCTATGCATCAAAATATGCATTATCCAAACATGTATTGTAAATAATGAAATACAATTATTTAACTCAATAACTCATCACTTTAACAGCTATAACTAATCTTATTTGATGCTGAAGTGAATTTTCCCTTTTGCCCTCAACCATATTTATTTTATACAGTCTCACAATCTACCGTCTTAATCATATCTTACAATAATGCCGTACAATGTATCTGTATAGCAAATCTCTGTTTTCAGATTTTGAACAATGTCCCTATATGTCTTTAATTGGCTCATAATATTTCTCCCCAATTCTGTTCACATTAGACAATTGTTTTAACTTTTAAGTTTGTGTGCTGCATCCCACTCTCTGCTTTTCTCTAAAAGCTAAGAAACATTGATCCTGTTCCATGCCTATGTCGGAGACCAGATGCTGCTGAATGTGTTGGAGGGCCAGTAGAAGGCATGCTTTCCTCTGATCTCTGGGATGTTTTAACAGTTTTGCTGAATGTGCTCATTAAAAATCCCATGGTTCTCATACCATCATGGCCATTTCATCCCTAGCTTCCAATTTGCTCATTCATCCCCTCCCACACAAATAATATAAACTGCAAAGTACCTTTGGTACTTACTGTCAGTTTTGGGGATAACAGTAGTCAGACAACTTTTTTTTTTTAAAGTAACCTAACACGTCCCTTTCACAATTCAAGTAATTCATTAATAGTTACATTTATAATGAGAAATGTGTTACATTTACATTATATTTGTACCTTTTCGGTTTTAGAACACAATTTATTATCCATAGTTTTTTATCTGTATTTCATTAGTGCGCCTCCACGCCAATCAAAAAAGGGAGAGATCTTGCACTTAAATTGTAATGCGTTACGCGGATTGGACGTTAGCAATATGGAAGAATATAGCCTACATTTTAACAGCTGGAAACATTCACATTATTTCAAAATGATTCAAAAGCAGGGAGGATAAATAAATGTTTCCTGTGTGTCAGGTGCAATCGCCTGTCGAGTGGGAAGATAATGGAAATCTTGCCCTTGTTCATCTCACTCACGAGGAACTGCATGTCATTTTGAAGTATATATATATTTTTGCCGGTTATTCCAATAAACGTGTTGAAAACATGGATAATGTCACAGAAAATGTCCAATGTGCTCAATGTATTCTCCATGTGTCTCCACATGTGTCTTACAGTAGCATTACTAGGAGTTAAATCCAATTGCATATTGTATGTAACTAAAATTCATTTATTTTAGTTGTATTTCTTGACTGAGAAAAATTATGTTATATACCCAGACATTGAGATTATATTGATTTTACATCAAAAATCTCACACATTCATCAGAAATGGACTTATTTTTGTCAATTGGATCATGCCCTGGGACAGTAGTTACCACAGGTCTGCACAGAACATGATCAGGCAATCACTATCTAGGGGTGGCAAGGTGGCCTTGTTGTTTACAGCCCATGATTGGGGTCACACAAACTAGCAAGGTGAAGCATTTATCATTCTGTTTTTGAGCAAGAAAGTCAACCCTAATTGTTCCCAGGTTGTTTCTGTAAATAATAATTATGTCTTAATCAACTTATCATTAAACATGATTCATATCATTTAAATACTTGTGAAGGTTAATAATTGATACTTTTGTTTAATGATTATTGCATGATATTAAACTTAGACACACCGAAAAGCATAGGTAAAAAGCATTTTTTAAAGTAACTTAAAGTATTTTAATTAGTTACTTTCAATAAAGAGTTACACAGTAACGTATCATAGTTAACTTTCAATAAAGAGTAACACAATAACATAAGGGACTGTTCGTTTTTTATTTAACAGGCTACCGGTGGAGTTTTCGGCTCTTTAGTCAAAATAGACTTGACCCTCCCTTCGCCAGCAATACATTTTTCAGTAACACTTTATTTTGAGAGTCCAAAAAGTGTATCTGTAGATGCTCTACAGATTATCTGCAGACTATCAACAACATTTGAACAAACTATCTATTTACCCTAACCCCAATCCTAACCTTAACCCTTCCCCTAATGTTAAGCCTAACCTAAACCATTAGCCTAAAACATATTCTAAACTTACCCCTTCCCTTAAACTACACAATTAGTTGCTTATCAACACATAGATTGTTGATAGTTTGTTGATGATTTGACTATCTGTAGAGCACCTACAGATGGAATTTCGGACTCTCCAAATAAAGTGTATCCCATTTTTCTATGACACTCCAAATTGATTGGTAAAAGAGGCATGACCCTCCCCAACAATTTATTGATGCCTTCTGTGCTGGTTTGCGCTTGGCAAAGATGTACATATAGCCAGTAACTCACTAACATTGTTGTAGAAACACAATAAGCATGGAAACTAAATGCACACCCAAACATTGTCATATATAATGCACTGCTTGCCTGTTCGTCTAGATTAAAACTGGTATCCCATATTCGGGAACCATATTTTTTCGATTGTCTCTCCAAAAATGATGCAACCAGTTCAAAGGCAAAATCCATATCCAAGACACCACATGGCTTGTCTTCATAGGGTACCAGCAACTCCTCCAACACTCTCTGGACTCCTCGTAATTCTTGAGCTGCAATAAAATATCTTGTGCAATATTTTTCAGACCAGGGGTGTCACCAGACCAAGGCTTTTGGGGCTGTAGTCACCAGTGTTTTTTTGTCAGCCCTGAGTGTTCTGCAAGCTGACAAACACAGCGATGCAATCAACATTTGCAAGGCAAGCCAACTGTGCTTTGATAATGTAGACTTCTGCAGGGGCTGTTTCAATTGCACGCTAGCAGGAGAGATCGTCCACATCCATCAATGAATCTTACCAGGCACTGCATTGTTAAAGTTGAAACTAGTAGGCAGTTTCAAATTTTGTTTCTAAAATCACAAAACTTTGTTCATTCTTCTAGAGGACAAGCAAGAGAAAAAGATCTGTCCTGTTTTCCCAGACTCAGCCACACTATAGCCCGGTGTATCGGACAAAGTACACAATTGTCTGCTTAATGGTATGGACCGTCAATAATTTACATGTTTCAAAGTAATTTTTTTCATATAATGCCTGCATTTAAACAAATGTCTCCCCCACACTTTCCTTGGCTGGTACTAATAATGCACATCTAAAATAGTCCTTTGAATAATAACATATTTTGTAGATAATCCCACAAAATGATTTAGAGGTAAATTGAACATTTTTTTATATTTTTAATACATTGTAGATATATTTAAATTAGGTTAAATCTATATATTCGTTTTTAATGGACAATTAGGAAAGCCTTAAGAAAAATAATCCACTGGTTTAAAAAAAAAATTCGAACTGTATCTGTAATCTAGTAACTTCTGAAATTTAAAGGTTCAGTGTGTAATTTTTAGTGACATCTAGTGTTATGGTCTGCGAATTGCAAGCAGCCAGTCACTCTTGGCCTACCCCTTCCTTTGCAAACACAAAAGCTAAGCTACGGTGGCCGACGTAGTATAAAAAATGTCGTCATCTGAGACAGCAGAGTAGATAGTCAAGCAATGAGGTTTCTTCATATAGAGATATTAAGAAAATATGCTTACTTAATTATTCAGTAAAACCATGTTATTTTGAATATTATTTTTACTTGTTCATCATTGTGTTAGTGTTTTATCCACTGGCTTTACCTAGCTTGTTTCCATGCTAGTTAGGACAAGATAAGAAAAGTCGCTTTGAAAACATTTTTCTTTCATTAGAGCCTTCTATCTGGGAAAAGCCACACTGATGTTTACGAGTGATTTTTGCCTGCGTCGCTCCCGTATTCGTCTGGCTTCATTATGCTTTCGAAATAACAATCCAACTAACATTACATATTTTTCTAACAGGGTACTAAAAGTTTTGCTGTATAATATGAGCTGTTATGCTGTAGGCTAATGTTACAATTTTGCAGTAAACAGTAATAATCAGCGGATTGTCTCACAAATGTAACCAGCACATTTCTCCCTACGTAGCAAAGCCATAACACAGCGAGGGAGAAGAACTAAGTTACATGCAACAATCCAACTACATATTTTACACCAATAATAAGGGAAAAGTCACTTCTCATGGTGTCTATGGCTAGCTTCTAGCCAATGCTGACATTGACAAATGTTAGCATTGGAGAATCACATGAAACAATCCAACACGATAGTAAAAGTTTAGCTGTCTAATAGTGTTGTTATGCTGTAGGGTGTAGGCTAACAGTACTGTTTTGCGGTCAATAGTCCTAATCAGCTGATTGTCTCACAAACTTAACCAACATGTTTCTTCCCACATGGCAAAGCCATAACATAGCAAGGAAGAACTAACTTACATGCAACATTGTCAAACAGAACTTTTTTATTTGCATTGCTAAAGTTGGAATAACTTACCTGTCCAGCAGAAAACAGGCAACTTCTATCTGGGAAAAGCCACACTGATGTTTACCCGAGACTTCTGCTTGTGTCGCTCCCGTATTCGTCTGGCTTCATCATGCTTTCGAAAAAACAATCAAACTAATGTTACATATTTTTTCTAACAGTTTAATAAAAGTTTAGCTGGCTAATATGGGCTCCTATGCTGTAAGCTAACGATAGCTAACTGTTGTGCGGTCAACTGTACTAATCAGCTGATTGTCTCACAAACGTAACCAGCACATTTATCCCAACATAGCAAAGCCATTACACAGCAAGGAAGAAGAACCACATGAAACAATCCACCTACATATTTTTTCTAACACGATAGTAAAGGTTTAGCTGGCTAATATGAGCTGTTATGCTGTAGGCTATTGTTTTACGGTTAATAGTACTAATCAGTTGATTGAGGGCTACGGTGGAAACATGATGACAAAATACAGCGACCTCCATATAAGGGGGTGCCCGCGGTTATGTAGATATAAATGGCTCATTCTAAGGTAATAAAAACATAATGGTTCATTAATTGAGGTCTATACACACCACTGAAAACATAGTTATGGATCTTATATTGCATTTCTTACAATAGATCCTCAGAACTATTACACATTGAACCTTTAAGTGAAAACTCTAGACATTTATTTCCATTTTATTCTTAGAAGGGCCAGTGTTTTTGTTGAATGACTTAGAAACCTCAAAACACTTTCAAATTGTTCACAGAGGACACCACGTGTTGCACAGCCTTTGCAATTTCCCAAAAAAGTATATATTTTTTTAATAAACATTTTATAATTTAAAATTCAATAGCTTTTTTATTGAATGACTTAAAAAATTCCTAAACTTGTCTTGGGAAAGTCCAAAGACTGTGGGTGTCCTCTGAACAATTTGACAATTTAAAAGTGATGAGGTTTCTAAGTCCATATCAAAGGATGTGCAACATGTGGCTGTGCTCTCCAATTTGATAGTGTTTTGAGGTTTCTATGCTACGTGACGAAAAGCTATTGAATTTATAATTTGAGGCATGACATTTATTTATGGTCCCTAACAATAAGCAGTGTTACGTTGTAGCTGAGTCTGTGAAAACAAGATCTAATTTCGGGGGTTCGATTTCGGTTATGCGCTGTTAGAACAAATATTGTAATTGCTTGCCCACATAATTATAGGTAATTTAATTACACACACCCAATCCTCTCAGCCCCGGGGGCATTTTTCTTAGCCTTGGGAGTTTTTAAAGTCTGGTGACGTGCCTGGTTCAGACCCATCTGCTAGCGATGGGGGGCAGAGACTGAGAGCTACATGGAAAAATATGCACCAAACAAGACAGTTGCTGTTTTCATGAATACAAATGTAGGGTGACCCTCCCCTCAACAAAGAATAAAAAGACATGACCCTCCCCTATTTTCCTCCAGTGGTCCATTCCATAAATACAGAACGGCCCCTAACGTAGTTACATTTTGGATAACTAACTAAGTATAGTAACTAGCTACTTTTTAAAGTAATGTTCCCCATCATTGCTTACTGTATATAATCACTAATGTATTCAGCTAAATTACTAACATTAAAGGTTGATGTAGATCATTCAAATGACCAGGTAATTAACTATTCACAATACAATTTTGGCCACATTCTAGTGTACCCATATCAAATTGCAATGGTCAGTAGGGTTATTTTAAGTTATTTATATGCTTGAGCCTGGGTCTCTGAATCGCATGTCAGACATGAAGCATACCCATGAGTGTAAAGTCAAATTGCTCTGACCAGAAGGCCATAATTACCTCCCACTAACTCTTTTTCTATTGCTGTGCCTGGCTCTTATGGATGAACTTTCTGTTACACGTTCAGTCCTGTTTCTGCGTTCTAGTGATGCATCTATCATTTAGTAGGCTACAGTAATTGTAATTATTAACCAGGTTCAAATCCTGAATAGTTTTGGCTGGCATACCTTCATGTTTTACTGTTGTAATGGCATTGGTTAATAGTAAATAAAATCAACATGAGCACACAACTGCTCTCTGATCTGCTAAGTTAAATTGTAGATTTGGACAGACTGTAATTTATTCTGCACAGTAGTCCTGAGAAGTACACACATGTGCACCAATTATGGGGAAAACTTCCCATAATATACTGTCAAAATGTGGCAGTCTAAGGGCTTTGTCCTATTCTTACCCTATATTCTGTAAAATTGCACCTGACAAGCACTGCACTGTTGACAATGCATTGTGATCCAGCATTTGATAACATGGTTAATCCCTTATATGTCAACTTATTCAGAAATTACCAATTAAATGTGAAGCGCGCTACAATGCGCAATCTGATTGAATCCTAAATATATTTCTAAGGTTGTGCCTGGCTCTTTTGAGTAATTGTTCTCTGCCACACCCTTCTAGTCATGTTCATTACCATGCAAAGAGCTGACCCTACTACATGGCTTAGAACAAGGCATAATCCTCTCAAGAGTAATGTTCCCTAATTTATTGGCTTTCTCTAGCCATGCCTCTCCGACTAATAGGCCTGTGCCAGGTTAAAAAGCCACAGAATCCACTAGATAAGAAACATAATTGAAAGGGAGTACAGGGAATTTAGAGACTACTGCTTGTTTGTTGTTAAGGGTAGAGTGTGGTGGTTGGGGGTCGGGTTGTCGGTTGAATTGGACAGGCCAGGGTTGAGGGAGACCAAGAGGCTGGCGAAATTATTATATTCTCTCTTGAAAGAAAACAAGCAAAATATCATAAGATGCTAATGTAGAATTGAAGCTAAACATTAGCTGATGTTAATATTTTTTCTTGTAAAAGTTTTTATAAAAATCGGCATAGTGAACATATAGTGTAACTTAAAATGCCTATTAAGACATCTGCTAAGAGGTGGCACATTCATGTGACAGGTGGAAGCTCACTCAACTTATACTATGAATTACCTGGTTGATAAACTATATGAGGCTATATGTTGTGTGGTTGGAGTAAAAACATACAGAATGGTAGTTCTCGAGTACCAGTGTTGGAAACCCCTGGAATGTACAATACATTTATGGAAATCTGGACTTTAAAACCAAATTCCAAACCGGTCTGAGACAACATCAAAATAAAGAAATTAATTATGAGGTAGATCAGAAAAGCAGGAGGTTCAAGAAGATGTAGGTTAAGAGAGAAATATTTTTTGTCTATATACAGTGTCTTTCTGTCAGTACTGTATCTTACACAAATATTAGGTGTGTTTCACCCACCCACACACACACTCTCATCCAAAATTATCTTCACTACCAAATACAGTACAATATTTCCATACACATAAAAGCCATCCACACAAAAGCTGTTCAACATGGTAATTGGGGTTCAGGTAACTACTGTCCATATATGAGCTGGAAATAGTGCCTCAAATGCCATCATATGAATACTTTATTAGTTGTTGCATAACTAGAGTAGAATGAATGCACTATTATAAATTGGGACAAAATAAATTATAGAGTATACTTGCATAAAATAATTATTTATAGAGTCTGAATACTGGGGACAGTGCTACTATAGCTTCAAGGTTAGAGAGACAGGCTAGTAACATGAGGAGTGGCATTTGAAAATCCCAGCACTACCTTTGGAAATCTGTGGAAATATGCCAAAGGCTTGCTGACAAGATAAGGTAGATTCATTTTTTTCAATTAGTGTCAGGGTCTCCCCCTCCTGGCTGGACTGTGTCAGTGATGCCAACTCTGAGATGTGTTGGTTGCCCCACAGATTGTTGTTGTCATATCACGTTTTATTCGGACCTATCGATCACTCTGCCCCACCCTCAACAGCACACACCGGACTCCTATATCCTCATGTCACATATTTAAGTTCCTGGTTGTATGCTGTCACTTGTCGCTCATTGTTTATACATTATGGTATGTTAGGTGTAGTGTGTAATGTAAGGTGTAATGTATCCCCTTTGACTCATTGCAGTCTGTTTAGTTTTTGCTATGTATTTTGGCATTAAACAGTATAATCTTTTCCTTCCCATTTATCATTTTCTCCCTGCACTGTATACTATTATGGAGGACCAAGTCTGACAAAATAAGAAATAAATATATAAAGAAATGCTCAAAAAATAAATAAGCATACAATTAATTGAACAATAAATACAGTAAATAAATAAATCTAGGCAGTAATTAAATTATACAATGAGGCATTAATGTATATATCTCTTTTAATTAGCTACTTTATTTATTCACCTTTGTAATAATTACCTTATTTATTTATTGTCCGTTATAATGTTCAACTTTATTTATGTATGACTTATTTTTTAAATGTATGTATTTATGTGTATATTCTAATATTTGTATCTGTTTTATTTTTCCTTTGTATTTTTTTACCCTATTTATTTCTCCAATGCTATTTATTTCTACATGTCATATTTACATTTCAGTATGCATTTCTGCCTCATTATGCAAATGAGAAGGGGCTGTGTCTTAGGGGGGAAACGTCTGCCCAAACGTCTGCCCATTCACTGCTTTTTCTGACATTTTTTCAGAAAAGAGATGAGAGTACAGTTCATGTGCTTCTTATTCAGGTTTCACTTACCACAAGGTCCAGAATTCAATGCGAACTTTGCACCTGTGCGCTGCAAGTTGAATGTAGTGTAAGGACCCCATGAATAACTGAGGAAGAGGAAACGAGACCCTGCCCGGAAGAAGCCCGGGGCCCCCGTCTGGAGCAAGGCCCAGGCGGTGGGCTCGTCAGCGTGTGTCTGGTGGCCGGATTTGCCACGGAGCCATGCCGGGCACAGCCCAAAAGTGCTACTTGGCATCTCTCTCCTCTTCAACCTGTGGGCCTACCACTCACACGAAAAATCCTGGGGGTCTGGTGTGAAGGTCAGGGAACTCGATGGACCAGACTTGGGTGGCAGAACCACTGGGGACTTGGAACATCACCTCTCTGTGGGGGAAGGAGCCAGAACTTTTGCGGGAGGTGGAGAGATACCAGTTGGATCTGGTGGGGCTTACCTCTATGCACAGCCTCGGCTCTGAAACTGTACTCCTGGATAGGGGATGGACCCTACTTTTCCCTGGAGTTGCCCAGGGTGAGAGGTGCCGGGCAGGTGTGGGGATACTCACAAACCCCTGGCTGAGCGCCGCTGGTGCATATGCACAAACAATCTGACTGTTGTTTGTGCATATGCACCAATCGCCAGCGCAGAGTATTCTGCCTTCTTGGAGAGCTTTAATAGAGGCCTGACTTCAACGCCCACACAGGCTATGATGGAGACACCTGGAGAGGTGTGATTGGGAGGAACAGTCTCCCTGATCTAAACCCGAGTGGTCATTTGTTGTTGAACTTCTGTGCTAGTCATCGATTGTCTATAACAAACACTATGTTACTTTGAACATAAGGATGCGCATAAGTGTACGTGGTACCAGAGCACCCTAGGCTCAATGATCGATTTTGTGATTGAATTGTCTGATATGAGGCTGTATGTTTTGGACACTTGTGTGAAGAGAGAGGCAGAGTTGTCAACTGATCACCATCTGGTGGTGAGTTGGATCAAAGGTTGGGGGAAGACTCTGGACAGACCTGGTAAACCCAAACGTGTAGTGTTTCGATTCCACTTAGTGTGTCGCCTGAAGCATTTTCTCTCTGATGCTGCGAAACGGACGTAAAAATATCACACTTTCTCTGTAGTCTACCGTTAGCTAGATACCGTAAATGTAGACTACTTTTAAAATGCCAAAAACTTTCTTAACTTTCATCCCGGAGTTTGCGAGTTCAAATCCAGATGGATGCTTTGTGTGTTTTCTCCATTCCAGGGTGATGCAAGCGTGTTGCACATTATATTATTTTATTAATCCTAACCTTTAACCTCAGTAACAACTTTACAATCAATGGTAACCACATAGCTAACCTTAACCTTGAACGTTAATATATAATTTAGAATGCTATGGAATGTGTGGAATGTTCTTGCATGAACCGGCGATATGAAACATGCAGGTGCAACGTAGTAGAAGGACGAATATAGCCTAATAACAAAACGGGCAGCTCAACGTAAAAACACCATAAATATGTTGGCATACAATTTAAATCATGTTTTCAAAATAGTTTCCTGAGAACGTCATTTGGGAGAACGTCTCAGATACGGTAGCGCAAAAGAATAAGTCAGGAGAGCACGTCGTACAGTCTTGCTGTCACGCTCAGTCCCAATGAATAACGAATGGAAGCAATCGCAGGTATGGCGGTTTTAATCAGATACTCAATATAACATACACATGTCCAGATCGAGAACAAGATAAGGTACACCAGCGGATTAACCAACAAAATACAGGCCACAAATGATCTGGTAATATACTCTCTTAATTACAATAGGCAACAGCTGCGTAATGGAACACTGGTGTCTATAATGAAACATAGAGAAGGCTAGAGGTCCACTTACCCTCCTCTAACCAATAACATATAAGGAACTACCGCTGAACAATATAACCTGGACTTGACAATGGTGTCATTGCGAAGATGGTGTGGGTGTGTGACACTTGCCAGAGAAGGCATATGGTCATTTTTCTGCAAAAGAACAGCTAAAGTTTGAAGCTGGTTTAGTTAGCATACCAACTCAACATTTATTTTGTTGTTACTTGTTAATAGTGTAACTATTATTTATTATTAAATTATTGTAGTTGTGTGTTAGGTGACTTAGGTTTAATTATGATATATTTAAGTAATTTAAAACATTAATATATTGTTAAATTTAAATAATTTTCTATAACAAAACTCAATAAGAGCCTTTCTTTAATTTTTTAAAGTTTTTAAGTTTTTCAAGAATCCGTTTAGGAATCGTTTAGGAATCGGAATCGGTTTAAAAGTACTGGTTCAGCATCGGAATTGTTAAAATCCAAACGATACCCAACCGTAGTTTGCAGGGTACCAACGGGCCCGAAGGGTGGCAGCCTCTGTCGTGTCAGAGGCAAAGCCGCGGGTGTGGGAGAAGTTCTAAGAGGCTATGGAGAAGGACATTCGGTCGGCCCCAAGGTGCTTCAGGAATAATGTTTGGCACCTCAGAAGGGGAAAACGGGGGAACCATCCAAGCTGTGTATAGTAAGGATGGGACACTGTTGACCTCAAATGGGGAGGTAATTGGGTAGTGGAAGGAACTTCCTGACAGAACTCCTTTTGGAGGAACTTCCTGACGGAACTCCTAACGTCTATAATAGAGGCAGAGCTGGAGACTGATGGAGGGTCATTGTCAATTTCCCTGGCAGAGGTCACTGAGGGAGTCAAACAACTCCACAGTGGCAAAGCCCCAGGGACTGATAAGATCACTCCAGAATTGCTGAAGGCTTTGGGAGGTGAGGGGCTGTCTCGTTTGTCTAGTCTATTCAACATTGCATACAAGTCTGGAACAGTGCCAAAGGAGTGGCACACCGGGGCTGTAATTGCTGCCAAAGGTGCTTCAACAAGTATTGAGCAGAGGCTGTGAACACTTATGTACATATGTTTTTTCGTTTTAAATTTTTACTAAATTTGTTAAAGATTTCAAACACACTTCTTTCACATTGTCATTATGCGGTATTGTTTGTAGAATTTTGAGGGAAATAATTAATTTAATCCATTTCGGAATAAGGCTGTAACATAACAAAATGTGGAAAAAGTGAAGCTGTGAATACTAAAAAGAACTCTAGGACTGTGGGAGTTATTTGGATTGATGTCAGAGTAATATTTAGCTTTGTGTTTTAACAGATAATTGATAAAGCAATCTCTCAGAAGTTCAGATACCTGTAACTCTTTTTATCACTTTCTCTCCACTTTTCTGCACTCCTGGCTAATAGCATGAGTGTTACTATTACAGTTTTTCTCAGTCGCGTTGGTGCGTTTTTCACATCATCCCTAACATGTGCAAAACAGTAAGTGCATTTCTCAAAACAATTTGTACAAACAGCATTACACAATGGATATGTTGCTAAAGCTAATAATTCACTTAAAATCCTTGGTACATCTCTCAAAAGTAAATATTCATGTCACTGAACATATCATGTCCTGAACATATTATGTCGTATCATCAGAATGAAAAGTCATTGTGTCATCGTTCACGAAAAAGGTGGTCAAAATGTTTAGTCACGTTGGTAATGTAACTGTGTACTTTGTCAGTATTACCTGATGACAACTTAGGCTACAGTTTGGATGACAGTTACTGTATTGAAAATGCATAAGGCTGCACTTCTTCTACATTGAGGAAGTGCTAAATTTCAACTGTACTAATTTACATTCTGTATGTGGGTTATTGATTAACAGAGACTGGACAGGAATTCGTTTTTCAAAGCTTTGACTAGTGCTACTGTATGAAAGGAAAAACCAAAATAATTCATACTAAGAAAAAGACATAATTAGATAGAAACACAGGAAACACCACTAAGGCATTACTTTGCATGCAGCACTGTTCTAGTGCTGTCTCTACACATCCACACGTTCCTGTCTGTTGGCCCACATGTCCACATCACACCGGACATTTTCCCTTGCAATGCAACGTGGAAAGAATCTTTTGGAATGCCTTATTCAACCTCTGCAGGCATATTCTGTAATGTCCTCACCTGTTGCATCCATGGCAGCCAGGAGGGTCATCTGTGTGTGTGGCTGACGATCATACACCTTCAACCTCCATACTGAAAATAACTCCTCAATTGGGTTAAGGAATGGTGAGTAAGGTGGGAGGAATTCCATCAGCATCCTCTAGTGGGTCACAAACCATTGCCTTATGATGTTTGATGATGGAAACGCACATTATCACAAATGACCACATACAAATCCTCTCTAAACAGACCCCTCTCATCATCAGGCATGAGAGCCCTGTAGAGGGTCTCTAAAAAGTTGAGTAGATGCTGGGTGTTGTATGGTCCTATAAAGTGGATATGGGTTAGGACACCATGCTTCAAAATAGCAGCACACATGGTGATATTTCCTTCCCGTTGGCCTGGCAAATCCACAGTAGCTCTGTGACCGATGATATTCCGACCCCGCCTTCTGCATTTGGTCAGGTTGAAGCCAGCTTCATCCACGTATACAAAGTTGTGAGAGGGTTCACTTGATTCCAACTTCATTATACACTATATCCCAGAACACACAGTATAATTTGTTTTGATAAGGAAGAGTGAAATAAAATGTACATATTGCATGTTCCTTCCACAGCAATGGAAAATGAGTGCAGTTCATGCTTACTGTACTATTTATCACTATAAAATGTTGCTGTAAAGTAGTTACTTAGATATATGTTTTAACTGTACATACTGGTATCGTAGCTCCTTAACTCTTTCCTCATTCCTTTGGAATGGTACACGGTACAGTTTCATACTCATGTGGTTTCTATGCAGCACCCTGTCAATGGTTGAGATGCTAACCCTATGGATGTTTTCAAAGACATCGTTGTCTTCTATAATGGTCCTTTGTGTTTCCCTGAGTCTCATGGCATTTTTTGCTCGGGCCCTGGTGCAAAAAGCCTCCTCCTGGCAAGGTGTGAAAAGGGGTCCTCTGCCACCGGTTTGAGGTAAATTTGCAATACTATGTGAGGAAAAATGCAGTGTTGCGTAACACAGTTTTTCACATAGACAAAAATCATGTGAACACACATTTTACTGTAAAAAATACATGTGTGCATGTGTGGTGCAGAATGTATGTGTATAAATATATTTCTGTATGCTGTGAAATACAAGTGGACTACTGTAATATGAAGCATTGAAGGAAGTATACACTATACTGTGCACTGCACATTGGTGGACATACCTGTTCTCTCTTCGAAACGTTTGAACTATTGAGGACATGGTTGATCTCCCAATATTTGGCTGCACCCTTCGACACGCCTCAGCCATTGTAAGGCCATGATTGACAACATGGTTCACAATAGTGGCCCTTATGTCACCAAATATGCAGCTATGTCCTTGACCTCTTCTGCCTCTTCCTCTGTTTTGCCTTCCACCACGCATCCTTGCTCCTCTTCTTCCTCTCGGCTGTCGCCCCTGTTTGTTTCCTGGTCCATCCATTATCGGAAAATTGCAGCTCTGTGTTGCGGTCTGTATATATACACTGTTAGCTATTTTTGTAATTTCGTCAGTAACTTACTATAATTTCCACAGTATCATACTGTAAGTAATACATACAGTAGACTACTGTAAAAAGTAAAATGTTTTAGCAATTGTTGTAATTTTATTAGTAAACTACTGTAATTCCAAAAGTTTCCTACTGTAATTACTAAATACAGTAGACTACTGTTAATTTAATTAACTATTTGTAATTTCTGTATTTTTATCAGTAACTTACTGTAATTTCAACAGTGTCATATTTTAATTACTACGGTGTTATGCATTGTATTGTGGACATATATTCAATAGGCAGAAGCAAATTACTTGAATTTGTATTTTGGAGGTAATTGTCAAAAGTACAATATGAGTTCACTATTTCTTACAGTTGTTGAAAGGTCTAAATAGAAGCAAACTAGAGCAGCAGTACTCATTCCATGTTCCTGCGAGCCGCAATTCCATAGGTTTTTGTTCCAAACCAAATTTAGCACAGGTGACATTAATCATTAGGTCACTCAGGTTAGTCGCAACTGAAGTTAGACGGAAAACTTACGTAATGGCGGCTCGCGGGAGCAGGAATGAATATCGCTGCTCTAAAACAAGGAGTCAGTTTAGTTTTTCACTGTTAATTATAAAGTTAAATTCAGGTGTGAATGTTAAGTAAACACAAAAGTAATGTTAAAACAAAACGCCAGTGTTTGTGAAAGAGTTAATTGTGAGACTAGTATTTTATCATTCACAAGGGAATCATCACCATTTCCCAGAATGCTTTGCTTTTTTTGTTTGAAAGTTTTCTTGATATTTTTGGACTTTAATATAAAACTTTATGTGATATTATGAAATGTGTTTAATCATCTTTAATTTGCCAAACCAACACTATCTGTAAGCATAAAAATCTGTGAGGAAATAGTCCAACCATTACTGAGATCGTTGTTCCAATTGACATAGTTTAGCTAGTCTTGGTCTGACAGTATATTAACATTGCTGTCATTCTGAATGCAGGATGTGGGTGCAAAAAATAGTACACATGTTGGATTGCTATTTTGCAAGCACACTCATGGTTGGGTATCCCTCACAATTAACTAAAAAGGCATGCTGGGATATATTCAAATAAAACACATATGATATCTTACATTAACAGACTTGGTACTGTAAAATGGATTACAGTAATGGTCGTGTTATTGTAGATTATAATACAGTAAGGGCTGTAGTACTGTAAATCAAATTACAGTAAGGGAGATGGTACTGTACATTACATTACAGTAATTTATTTGGTACTGTAAATTGGATTACAGTTACATTTGGTGTAGTGTAAAATCAATTACAGTAATTGTACTGTAAAACCAAATTACAGCATCACTGGCCAATTGCTGCCAGTAAGTTACTGTAAAATTTACATCATTTTTTTACAGTGTATGCTTGCCAATTGAGGGTTCACCTTAATGCATCTTTGAGCAATTTTAGACAACTAGTTGATAATTGGTTGAACTAACACTTTACATTCCCTTCATTAGTGAAGGTCATTCACCTGCACAATTCATCAATTCAGGCTTTTCTACAAAAAGGTCTAATAGAAATGTGTAAAAATATGCTTGACAGTTTCTGACAAATAGTTAAACAATTTTTCATGTAATGACATATGCAAGGAACTAATGCCTAAATGTTTTGAGGTGTCAGACTATTCAACATGTGGACAAGAATATCGGGCAGACAGGGATGAGCCCTGTACCGGTATCCGTAAACTAGCGGCTTTTAGCAGTCGTGTCATAATGATTTCCGTCCTGGTTTGAGATGACGAGAGAGACAATTGAGTCAATTCACATGCGTCATGTAGACGATTACGTATGTTACGCACATATTCATACACATTCTTTGGAACGTTTTTAGGTGAGTCTGACGACAGTACATTTTCCTTTAATACAGGTTTAAAGGAAACAGTGGGGTACGTCTGAATACTGAAGTCCAAAAGTGGTGAAGCAAAATTTGTGACATATCAGAGCCTTTCTTTGAGATCAGTCAGATTTTCCCTGAACTTGTGAGGTAAACGACTGTGTCCTAATTGTATGCTTTGTTGATGAAAGATAACTGTTATTATTCACATACATTTGAGTAACTTAGTCGACATGTATCGAGATCGACAAGTCATGTAACAATTATTTACAGTACATGCCTTGTCTAATGGCATCTGTGTTATACATTTATGATTTGTGTCATGTGAATCAAAAAACTATTCAAACTACTACAAACCTTCTGAATCATAAAAGCCAAAAACAGCAACTGCAAAAAACAACACTAATTTAAAACAACAGACCAGATAATATGTATAAAATCCTGATTTTAGCTCTGGAGAACAAGTAGAGCTAAATTCATTATTTTAAAATCATACAATGTGATTTTCTGGATTTTTGTTTTGGATTTCGTCTCTCACAGCTGAAGTGTGCCTATGATAAAAATTACAGACCTCTACATGCTTGGTAGTTAGGAAAACCTGCAAACACGGCAGTGTATCAAATACTTGTTCCAGGGCACACAGAACTACAGGTACACATATACTGGGGGACGTAACACCATGCTGGTGTGTTGATCCCATAACTGACTGAGTAACCTTAAACGATTCGACACGTTCTAAACATTCTCTAACCAGTGGCTTAGATGGACAAAAGACATGCATCTTAAAATCACCAAGAATGAAAAGATTATCAATGATAGGTTCAATTAGCGATGGGCATTAATGCTTCATTACTGTCCTTTAAGCAGCAGGACAAGCTGTCAACAAAAACTCAGAATTTACTTTGCAAAATTAAAGCTGCTATTGATATTTGACACATTTCAATGCATTTAAAAAATTACTTTTAATTGGAAATTAAAAGTCTAACTGCTGCCAACACAATAAATTGCTGCTAAAAGAAAGAAAATTAAGTCATGAATGCCCATCATTACATTTTTGAAATGCATGACACCATAATTCCACCGTGCTTCAAAGATGAATTGGAATGATTAGGATTGTCACCATTTCATGTTATCTTTTCTAAATAATTTTATTTGGGGCAGCCTTTTTTAATGTATATATTTTATTGACAGGACAGGTGGAAGAAAAAGCCAGGGAAAAGGTAGTGGGAGACTAGAGAGACACTGTACAGACAGTCAGCTGAGCCAGGTGTCACACACGCCCCTCTCCCCTGTCGTGATCTGCGTCACCAGAATTCTAAGCAGGGAGTCCTACTTTTGTGTGTTTCCTTGTGTTCATGTGTTAGTTGAGCCCTCTAGCACTCTCTATGTTAGTTAGTTAGATAATTACACGTTGCAGGTGCATTTAGGCACACTGGCTTGGCATATCTAATTTAGTGGGTATTTAAAAAAGGTTCCCTGTTGGTTATTGTATCTGTATACTTTCTCAAGGTCAACAACTATAGTGCTGTACTGCCATAATTTCTGTTCGTATAATAAACTCCTTATTTGCGCACTTGCCTCCTGCCTTTGTGAAGAGTGTGACAGAATAATCGACCTGCCTATGGAGGCAGCCAAAGAAGGAGGAATTTCCGAAGCCCTGGGTGAACATGACAGGATACTACAACAACACCACCACCAGTTATCAAGCATGGGCACGGCGATAGAGGAGGTTCTCCAACGATTGAGGGCCATAGACACAACAGGGACCCCTCACTCCCAACCGTAGGACACTACTGTTTCCCCTCCTTCCCAGTCTAGAGAGACCGGCCGGTTGGACCTCTCACTCCACGAGCGATATGACGGTAACCCGGAATGCTGCCGGGGCTTTGTACTACAATGTGAATAATATTTCACACGTCGTACCGGATCTGGGGTATCGGATAGAGCGAAGATTGCCACCATGATATCTGTACTCACGGGTAAAGCCCAGGAGTGGACTATAGCACTCTTGGAGTGAGAGGGAGCCGAAACATAGATGTGTGCCATGAGGAATCTCCATTGTCAAGCGCACACATTTATTCCACTGAAAACCACATGTCTGTTTCCAAATGTCAAGCAACATCCTATATAAACCCACGTTACTTTCTTCCATGTCACACAAGTTTTAAGTATTTGGTTAAACCTTGCAAATAATCAATTTTTTGTTAGAACAACTAAAAAATGTTTAGCAACACGATTGTCCAGTAAGAATAGTTTGAATGACATAAGGAAAATGAATGGACAAGGCAAAAATTGGATATGAAGGTAGGACGATTTCAGTTTGCAGAACACTGTATGTGTTTGGGTAAAATGAATATTTTGGTTTAATTCCATAAACTACTGATAACATTTCTCTCAAATTCTAAATAAGAATATTGTTATACAGACCATTTATTTGCAGAAAATGACAACTGGTGAAACAGGAACATGTTGTTTAAGACATTTAATTATCAGTTACATCTGACTTAACGTTAAAGGGTCAGAAAACAGCCAATATTCTGATCGGAGCACTAAGAGCTCAAACTACAATCATCCAAACATGATAGAACTGCATGTAATAGAAATAAGATTAAGTATAACTAACTAAGAACATAGGCTATCAAACAGAGCAGAGTTATAATGTAGATAAACGTACATAAACATGTCATACAGATTTACTTCTGCAGTAGTAGCCAACACACACACCACTCCCCAAAGAGCGGGATCAAGCAATGTGCCCTAGTCTTCAATTGACATATTGGGCCCTATTTTAATGATCTGAAACGCAAGTATCAAACGCGAAACGCAAGTTACATTGTGGAAGGGTCCCGGGCGCTGTTGCTATTTTACCGGCAGGATAAATGATTCTTGCGCCCAACGCATATCTAAAATGGGTAGGTCTAAAGTAGCTTCATTAGTCATAGGTGTGGTTTGGGCGTAACGTGTAATAAACCAATCAGATCGTCATCTCACATTCCCTTTAAGAGCAGGCGCGCTTGTTCCATGGCGGATTGCTATTATAACGGCGATTTTCTATAGATTTTTCTTTTTACAAAATGTAAATAAAGAAATGTCACAAGACATAGCCTACTTTCCGATGTTTTGGACTCACTCTCACTGAATCACGAGGTTATGAATGTATGGTAATAGTTTTGCAATGTAGTCTAACATTAGACCGAGATTACTCTTCTGTTAAATAAGCTTTCCACTCCCGTTCTACATTTCTGGGCATTTGAGTGTGTCATGTCCAGCCCTGTGAGGCTGTCTAGGTTCCCTTTTGTTTTCTGTTATGTCCCTTGTGATTATGTCTTACGTTCTCAGTGTTTTTTCAGTATATGCATACGGTGGTTTATTTATGGTTCTTTTGACTTGCTCCCTCATGTCTCATGGTCTTTGGCCCCCCCTGGTGTTTCTTTTGTTTCTTACAGGTGTTCGGGTGGTCTGATGTCATCAGTGTGGGACGGTGTGTACATGTTGATTGGCACGGGTGTACCCTATTGTATCTGATAGCTTTAGTATTTAGCCCTCATGTTTCTGTCATTCCCTTGTTGGTCAATGTCCCTGTTACGTGTCTCGTCGTTGGACTGTATAGTTTCGGTATTCCTGTTCGCCCCTCGTGGCAGTATTTCTTTAATTAATAAAGTCATTTGGATTATTGAACCTTCGCGCCTGTCTCTCACTACTCTATACATTGGAGGCGTGACAGAGTGGCTGGCACGCATTTAAACATCACGTCTCCTGAATTCCTCTAATATTTCCTAATTAATATCATCAACACATCCATGATTCATGGAAATGTTGCGTAAAATACAACAAAGAATGCTGCGACTTGAGTAGTGTACCTGTTCTATCCAAACACCTGACGCGCATTTTATAATGTGCCAAATGGTCGTTCAATTAGGCTTCACTGCGTGTTTCTGTGTGTTTTTGATTAAACAGCATTTTACGCACTTGTAATAAATAAATTGTGTCATCATTAACCATGTCTTTAACGGATGGATAGCTGTTGTCCCCTTCCCAGCCACCCAGATACACCTGGTTGATGAATTGTGCTACAAGTACCAGGTGGTTTAATGATTGGATAGTGGCAGGTGTTTACTGGTAAATGATGCGGACAGTCACCGGCATGAGTACAGCAAACTCTGCTTTCAGCATTTGATTACTTAGACCCCATGTTGTCAGTTATGTCCACAACCTTGTAGTGGTAGGCGATTGGGAAAACTGGGTTATCCCTCTCCAGAGATCGTTTGAAAACATGATATCTCCCCCTGGCCCACCGTCTATTCCTAACGCGTTCCAGATGGCAGAGGCCCTCTTTACGCACGTCTTCCTGACATACGGCATCCCGGAGGACGTCGTCTCCAACCGCAGACCCATATTCACCTCATGCATATGGAGGGCGTTTATGGACCGCTTGGGTGTGACAGTGAGCCTTATCTCGGAGTATCATCCGCAGTCAAACGGACAAGTGGAAAGGGTCAACCAAGAGGTAGGACGATTACTTCAGACATACTCTACGGATCGACCGGAGAAATGGGCGGATATATTGCATTGGGCCGAGTATGCACAAAACTCGTTGAAGCACTCATCTACAGGTCTTATGTGTACTGGGTTTACAACCATCCTTAGCTCCTTGGCACCCTAGTTCTTCCCAGAACCTCGCTGTAGATGATTGGTTCCGCCGAGCAGAGGACCTGTGGGAGGTATTTCACACCTGCCTCCAAAGGGCGGTTTGACAACATCAAATCCAGCCAGACCGACATCGCAGCGAGGCGCCTGTCTTCCAACCAGGTGATAGGGTGTGGGTTTTGGTAGCACTTTACATTACACCACGGTAATAAGATGGTAATAGTGGGGTAACAGTGTGATATTAAAGAGGTAATATGGAGGTAATAACAATAAGTAATAGCTGGGTAATACATCACAGTAATAAGATGTAATACTGGGGTAATAAGGTGATAAGAAGGTAACAGATGTAATAACTGGGAAAGGGTTAAATGATAACCATATGTATATCTGGGTAATGGTATTATAGTTATATTCATATTGTAATAACATGATAATAATGGGGTAATATATGTTGATGTTCTCACAGTATTATAGGCTACTATCAGCATAATACCTTCCAAATTAGATAAAACATCTTGAAATATAAAATTGCTAATTACCATATTATAATGCTGAAATTCATCCACCCTTTATGTTCCAAATATTTCCCCTTTGTTTTAAGGTAATACTTTGCAAATTATATGTTTCATCTTGTGACTTCTTACCTGGAAACATGTCTGGTAGTGTCTGTGTAATAATCATGAATATGTGCTGCAAAATGCAAAACTCCCTGTTTCTATTTCATTTCATGGTAATATTAGAATAACAGAGGTGTAGAGATTACCTGGAAATGCTTCTGGTAGTTTCTGTGTAACAACCGTGAATCAGTGCTGCAAAATGCAAAACTGCCTGTTTCTATTTCATTTCATGGTAATATTAGAATAACAGAGGTTTAGAGATTACCTGGAAATGCTTCTGGTAGTTTCTGTGTAACAACCGTGAATCAGTGCTGCAAAATGCAAAACTGCCTGTTTCTATTTCATTTCATGGTAATATTAGAATAACAGAGGTGTAGAGATTACCTGGAAATGCTTCTGGTAGTTTCTGTGTAACAACCGTGAATCAGTGTTGCAAAATGCAAAACTCCCTGTTTCTATTTCATTTCATGGTAATATTAGAATAATAGAGGTGTAGAGATTACCTGGAAATGCTTCTGGTAGTTTCTGTGTAACAACCGTGAATCAGTGCTGCAAAATGCAAAACTGCCTGTTTCTATTTTATTACATGGTAATATTAGATTAAACAAATCATCCAAAAGTGCAGAGATTACCTGGAAAAGCTTCTGGTAGTTTCTGTGTAACAATCATGATTCAGTGCTGCAAAATGCAAAACTGCCTGTTTCTATTTTTTACATGGTAATATTAGATTAAACAAATCATCCAAAGGTGCAGAGATTACCTGAAAATGCTTCTGGTAGTTTCTGTGTAACAACCATGAATCAGTGTTGCAAAATGAAAACTGCTTGTTTCTATTTTATTACATGGTAATAATAGATTACATAAATCATTCAAAGGTGCAGAAGTTACCTGGAAATGCTTCTGGTAGTTTCTGTGTAAAAACTAGTCTTGTCTTTGGTTTTTAGTTTTAATCTAGTCTTTGTGTCAAACAGTCATTTTAGTTTTTATTAGTTTTAGTCATGTCCATACTCTTTTTAGTCTAGTCAAGTTTAAGTCAACTAAAAGTCTGAGCATTTAAGTCTTATTTTTAGAATGAATTATCCATGACTACCAGTATTTTCGTTTAGTTTCAGTCGATGAAAACTGATGATATTTTATTCTAGATGTAGTCAATTAAAATTGTTTTTTAATCTCTTTTTAGTAATTAAATTCTATTTAACCCAGTCAATATGGTATACGTACCTAATAATATAGATGAAACCAACATTTTCTTTTAGCCAAACCCATTTTAAACAAGGTTATCTTATTACATTATTATATAGACTGAATACATCCATTCCAGACATGGAAGATGCTCTGATTTGAATTTACAACATATATATTTTACCAACCAAACATGTTAGAAGTACACACACATAAATTTAAATGAACTAAAACTGGGTGGCCAGCCATCGGTCACTTTCTCTGTGTCAGTTTTAATTTTGTTTGTTGTCATTAACGCTAACTCCCCGCAGCTGCATCTTCTAAATAATGCCGCGAGTGGGGCTTGAGGAAGTAACGTTGCCTGCATCTGCACTGTGCGACCTGATGCAGCCCATGAAGTGAGACACATGAAACAGAAATACTGCAAAATAATAATAATAACCCGACTAAACGAGACCAAAAATTTATAACATTTCATCTCGTTTTGGTCACGGAATATAAATAGACATTTTAGCATAGTTTTTATTTTGTAAACCACATTTAGTCTCAATTTTATTCGTCAACAATATTGTGTTAGATACATTTAATTATAGTAATTGTCACATGACCACCATTTACATTGCATCTTGTCTTGTTTTTGTCACGTGATGAAGGTTCGTTGACATCGATTTAGACATAATTTTCGATGACGAAAGCAACAACAGTAACAACCATGAATTTGTTGAAGTTACTGTGTGTGCTTGACTGTTTTGCCAAGTTTTGAAATATTAGAATGCTCTTACTACTGAGTTGTTTCAACACCTTTTTCGCATCACTTCTCTTAAATGTTTGCGCCTGCTCTTACTTGATCTGGATAAGAGCGTATTCTAAATGACTTCAATTTTAATGTTTAGATTTGAGAATAATCTAACAATCTGTTTGGTTTTCAAACTTAGGTGAAAACGTTATGTTAGGTAATTTATAAGTAGCCCTAGCTGTATTGCCAGTATGTATGTATAGAAAAGTTATGCAAAGGTTTGTTATGGCTGCCTGTGTTGATTGGCCTAAGCTATTTCAAATGTAATATTGTTTACTGCTCACTAGTTCTATCCCAGATAACAAATATCTCTAAAAATAACCTCATCATCAGAGGAGACCTGAGCAGACCTTGTTTTATGGAAAATGTAGTCTGTTGTAACTGTAGCTGCATTCCTGCAATTCATTGTCAGCCATAACATCATGACCACTGACAGTTGAATTGAACAACACTGATGATTTGATCATTGTGGCACCGGTCAGGGCAATGGGATATTATTGGGCAGCAAGTGAATATTATGTCCTCAAAGTTGATGTGTTGACTAATTGCTTTCGTGTTGGGTGAACATTGCCAAAAGAATCAGTGGCTCGGTGACATGTGGTTGGATGAACCAAAAATAGAACATGTTTGACCCTTCCCCATTTAAAGCATCCCTCCCCTCTCTTCCTGCTTGTGCTTTTTTTCTCCATTCCCTTTTGGGAGGCAGATTAAGCACTTCAATCTATATGAATTGTCTTTCATGGAAAATCATGAAATCAGGAAAGCAGGATCATGGGTGGCCAAGGCTCATTGATGCACAATGGGAGTGAAGGCTGGCCCGTATGGTCTGGTCCAACAGACGAACCTCTCTAATGCAAATTGCTGAAACAGTTAATGCTGGTTCTGAGTATGGGGCTGCGTAACTGCAGACCAGTCAGGGTGCCCATGCTGACCCCTGTCCACTGCCAAAAGTGCCTACAATGGGCAGGTGAGCATAAGAACTGGACCATGAAGCAATTGAAGAAGTTGGCCTGGTCTGATGAATCACGTTTTGTTTTACTGCATGTGGATGACCGGTGTGTGTATGTGTCACTTACCTGGGGGGCAGTGTGGGAAACCATGGGTCCTGACATAGATGTGAATGTTATACTTTGACACATACCACTCTTCTAAGCATTTTGCTGTCCACCCTTTCATGGGCAAGGTATTCCCTGATTGCATTGGCCTCTTTCAGCAGGATAATGTGCCCTGCCACAAATGTGCTGGACAAACAAGTCTGATCCATGGAGGGACTTTATCCCATTTCACCTCTCCTAAAGCTACCCCAAGGTTCGTCTGTTGACCAATTGGGACTGCTTCATCATTACATGTGGGTTGTAATGATGGAAAATAAAATTATATTGTGACATATTATCCAGTCATAAGATTGTGTCTTTGTGACAACCGTAAATCTCAGAATTTCTCCCAAATTACGTTCTCAGGAAACTATTTTGAAAACCTAAATTACGTTCTATGCCGACCTATTTAGGGTGTTTTTACGTTTGAACTGCACGTTTTGTTATTAGGCTATATTTGTACTTGAATTACGTTGCTCCGGTACATTTCGTTTAGCGGATTTATGCGAGAACATTCCATACAT
>JACXGM010010690.1:0-25936 GCA_016801145.1 Umbra pygmaea | reverse complement strand
TCCCGTTCCACGGCCACAAGAGGTCGCTCCCGTTCCACGGCCACAAGAGGTCGCTCCCGTTCCACGGCCACAAGAGGTCGCTCCCGTTCCACGGCCACAAGAGGTCGCTCCCGTTCCACGGCCACAAGAGCTCTCCACCACGCTCAGACCACCAGAGGTCTCCACTACGCTCAGACCACCAGAGGTCTCCACCACGCTCAGACCACCAGAGGTCTCCACCATTCCCAGTCCACCAGAGGTCTCCACTACTCCCAGTCCACCAGAGGCCGCTGTTTACGCTCAAGCCTACCGGCCACAAGAGGCCGCTCACGCCCAAGCCTCCCGGCCACAAGAGGCCGCTCATGCCCATGCCTCCCGGCCACAAGAGGACGCTCACGTCCAAGCCTCCCGGCCACTAGATTCAGCTCACGCCCAAGCCACCCAGCCACAAGAGGCCGCTACATCACCATCAGCCGAGCCTGAGCCTTGCCTTGTCCCCGAGCCTGAGCCTTGCCTTGTCCATGAGCCTTCCCTTGTTCCCCCTCTAGTCCCCGTGCCAGTGCCTGACTCAGTCCCGATGACTGCCCTAGTCCCTGAGCCCGTGCCTGTCCCCGTGCCCTTGCCTGTCACCCTGCCCTTGCCTGTCACTGTGCCCTTGCCTGTCACCGTGCCCTTGCCTGTCACCGTGCCCTTGCCTGTCACCGTGCCCTTACCTATCACCGTTCCCTTGCCTGTCACAGCGCCCTTGCCTGTCAGAGTGCCCTTGCCTGTCACCGTGCCCTTGCTTGTCAGAGTGCCCTTGCCTGTCACCGTGCCCTCGCCTGTCACCGGAACCTTGCCTGCCCTTGTCCCAGTGCCTGCCTTTGTCCCAGAGCCTGCACTTCTTCCAGAGCCTGCTCCTTTCCCAGTGCCATTGCCTGCTCCTCTCCCAGTGCCATTGCCTGCTCCTCTCCCAGTACCATGTCCTGCTCCTCTCCCAGTGCCATGTCCTGCTCCTCTCTCAGTGCCATGTCCTGCTCCTCTCTCAGTGCCATGTCCTGCTCCTCTCCCAGTGCCATGTCCTGCTCCTCTCCCAGTGCCATGTCCTGCTCCTCTCCCAGTGCCATGTCCTGCTCCTCTCCCAGTGCCATGTCCTGCTCCTGTCCCCATGCCATGTCCTGCTCCTGTCCCCATGCCAGTGTCTGCCCCTGTCCCCGTGCCAGAGTCTGCCCCTGTCCCCGCTCCGGTGCTTGTCCCCGGGTCTACGCCTGCCCCGGTCTCTGTGCCCCCTCTGTGTCTGTCTGTTTGTCTGGGTCTGTTTGTGCTATGTTCTTCCAGGTTCCTGGGTCTGCTGTGGTTCCGGTGCCTGGTCCGCCTTTGCCTTGGCCCTCCAAGCCCCCTCCGACCTGGCCGCCTCCCGCGGGGCCATTGATTCCGCCTTTGTCGGCCCGGACTCTGCCTGTGCCGCCTGCCTGGCCTCCGCCTTGTCCTTCACTTCTGCCTGGCTCGGCCGGACCTCTGCCTTCCCGGAATCTGCCATCCGGCCCGTCGTTGCTGCCTCCATCCTCCGGACCACCGGTGATTCTTCGTCCCTCCGGTCTGCTACAGCCTCCGCCCTCCGGCCCGCCGTTGCTGCTTCGTCCCTCTGGTCTACTACTGCTGCCTCAGCCCTCCGGCCTGCCAGGGCTCCATCCACCTGCATGTTCTGCTCGTCTGATCTTCATCTTTCCAACGGTACCAAGCATGTATGGTTCATGATCGCGAACGTCGGGAGACTGTGAAGGGTTTTAATTAACGTGTGATTCGTCAAGAGATCTGAACTCACGTAGCACCCTCTGGGTAGTGTAGTGTATGTAACGTTAGGATCATTACCAATCTCTCTGACACTGACGCTTTCTCTGTCTGTGTGATTGAGTACTGGCTACCTGTTGGTACGCAAGAAAAAAGGCAGGTACGCTTAAGAGTAAAATGTACAAGTGCCGGTACTGCGTACCGGTGAGTACCACCCCACTTCGAGCACTGGTCCCACCACCATCAGAGATGGACAGGTGACAAAGATGAGCTGCAGGTCCCACAGCCGGATGTGTGAAATCAGGAAGATGTAGTCGTAACAGACATTGGTTGCAGACAAAATACAGTACACTAGTGCTGTAAAAAACGTTTTTTAAAGATAAAGTATTGTTCATTAACATGCCAGTAAGGAAAGGTTATAGAGACAGGAGTGGAGGAAACACGGTCCACAGTAAGGAGCTTTTAAAAACACAAAGCTCCAGCAGAATGCACCACTTTTGACTTATTTATATTCTTACATATTACCTCTTGTACATGCTTTTATGGTCTTATGTCTGAAAAGTTATATGCGGTTTATAGACTTATAAGGGTTCAACCACGAAGTGGTAGAACCCTATTGTTTTTGTGTTGAATGGTTATTAAGGTTCAAATAGAAGTGGTAGAACCCTATTGTTTTTGTGTTGTATGGTTATTATTATTATTATTTGTTGTCTGCCACGCCGACTGAAATCCCGGTGAGCTGGAATGAGCTAGAAACATGAAAACTTGGGGGAATAACTGAAAATGGTGTGCATGTTCCTACTTAGAAATATGAACTCAATCGGCCACATGGTGGCGCTGTAATTAGGGCTTCAAAATGTAAACTTTGAAAGGCCCCCCCCTTACACTGTAAGTCCGATTGACTTGAAATTTCTCACACAGATGCAGCTTTGTGTGCTCTACAAAAAAGCCTCAAGGCCATTAAGGTCCGCCTACAAACATTTTCCGCCATTTAGAATTTTTTGAAAAACACATTTTTGACATGTCCTCATAAGTAACTGAACCATGCCCTGCAAGTTTTAATCAAATTGACCACTTGGGGGCGCTTTAAATGTATAATAACTAGATGTGGAATGACACAAATCAAGCTATAGATCATAAAATGTTTGTCCAATTGTTACAAAACTTGCAGGATATGTTTAATAACAATGTTGAACCACAGGTGTGAAATATTCTGCCATTTTGAATATTTAGAAAAAAAACATTATTGACATTCTTCTGCACCATAGCTCTGATTGCCACCAAATTTTCAGTGAATCATCATTGGATCAAGCTTATTAATAGTTGAATAAAGCATGTCAATATTTTAATTACTTTTCAAGTTATTGACCAATGAACTTCAAAAGGGTCGTGGACATAAATGAAGACAAATTAGCAACCGTAGGGCCAATTGTCAAAAAACTCACAGGATATGTTCAGATAGGTGCCCCAGATATACCCAGACAGTTTCATATACATGCGTCAATAGGTGGCGCTACAAGCACAAAATAGGTCAGTAGCATTACACAGATTGTACTATTAATCGTATATTCAATCGCCAATAATGACAAATCTCTCAGCATATATCATCACCGCACCCTACATTTCTAATTCAAATTGACCACTAGGGGGTGCTTTTATCTTCTCCTACACTGTAGCTCCAATTGCCACCACATTTTCAGTGAATAATTATTGGATCAAGCTTATTTGAAGTTGAACAAAACATGTCAATCTCAATTACATTTTAGGTTATTGACCAATGAACTTTGAAAGGGGAGTGGCTCTTGACATAAATGAATACAAATCAGCAACCGTAAGGCTAATCATCACAAAACTCACTGGATGTGTTCAGATAAGTTCCTAACATATTCCCAGACAGTTTCATATACCTTGACCACTAAGGGGTGCTACAATTGCAAGATAGGTGAGTGCCAATACACAAATGTTACTAGTAATTGCATATTCATTCTCCAATCATGACAAATCTCTTAATAATTAACTGAACCAAACCCTGCAAGTCTCATTCAAATTGACCCTTAGGGGGCACTTTAAATGTATAATAACTGCATGTGGAATGACATGAATCAAGCTATAGATCATAAAAATAATAGCATATGTTTTATAACAAATTTATAGCTATTGAGAAAAAACACGCAAATTGCCGCTTGCGGCTATATTTTCTCTAATGTTGTTGATTTAATGATGTTTATATTCTCATGTCTGTATTGCTATTATTATTTGGTTTATAAACATGCCTGTCACAAGTTGGTGGTGTGGTGGAGAGAGATTGGAGACCAGAGCAGGAAGGAGCGTTCTTGATGTTTAATGAACATGAGAGTGAAGAGGATGAACTGCTCATACATAGTTCACTGGAACTGCACCACATATATATACAATGCTTTAACGCGGCATCAGCGCAAATACTCTACACAATGTACAACCTGGTTCTGACAATGAAACATACATATTGTACGACACATAACGAGGTGAAGGCTGAATCAAATATGTACAATCGTACGTATAAACAGCTCAGGCATAAGTCGGAACATGCCCCTCTCTTCTTCTCTCCTCCATGACTCACAATAATCTGCGCCGACCGTATAGAACGCTGGGACTAAATAGGCATCTTGATTACTCATTATGCACAGGTGTGGGTATTTACCCTGTGCACCATTCATGCACAATGAGCAACCAAGTTCCCATCACACTCCCAGCACCCAGAGGTCGGCGCATTAACAAAAACACATACACTCAACAAATTAAGTGAAACCATAAATATATATCCTGCCACGATACAAAACACATATATACAGTTTGTGACAGTGCCGGTAATGTTTTTGATTTTATGCTATTTATATTTTTTTCACCAAAACTCCAATGAAGAAGCAAGGAAGAGGAAGAGAGACCCTGCCCGGAGGAAGCCCGGGGCCCCCGTCTGGAGCCAGGCCTGGGTGGATGGTTCGTCAGCGAGTGCCTGGTGGCCGGGTTTGCCACGGAGCCCGGCCGGGCACAGCCCGAAGAAGCAACGTGGCACCTCCCTCTCCATCCTATGGGCCCAGCACCTGTGGGAGGAACCGCTGGGGTCGGGTGCGCTGCCAAATGGGTGGTAGTGAAGGTCAGGGGCCTCGACGGACCAGACCTGGGCAGCAGAGGCTGGCTCTGGGAAATTGGAATGTCACGTCTCTGTGGGGGAAGGAGCCGAAACTGGTGCGGGAGGTGGAGCACTACCAATTAGATCTGGTGGGGCTTACCTCTACGCACAGTCTCGGTTCTGGAACAATTCTCCTGGATGGGGGTTGGACTCTTTTCTTCTCCGGAGTTGCCCAGGGTGTGAGGCACCGAACGGGTGTGGGGATACTCACAAGCCCCCGGTTGAGAGCTGCTACGTTGGAGTTTACCCCGGTGGACGAGAGGGTCGCATCCCTGCGCCTGTGGGTTGCTGGGGGGTAAACTCTGACTGTTGTTTGTGCATATTCACCAAACGGGAGTTCAGAGTATTCAGCCTTCTTGGAGACCTTGAATGGAGTCCTGTATGGGGTTCCAATTGGGGATTTTATAGTTCTGCTGGGGGACTTCAACGCGCACGTGGGCAATGATGGAGACACATGGAGAGGCTTGATTGGGAAGAAAGGCCTCCCTGATCTAAACCCGAGTGGTAGTTTGTTGTTGGACTTCTGTGCTAGTCATGGATTGTCTATAACAAACACCATGTTTGAACATAGGGATGCTCATAAGTGTACTTCGTACCAGAGAACCCTAGGCCGAAGGTCAATTATCAATGTTATAATCGTTTCATCTGATCTAAGGCTGTATGTTTCGGACACTCGGTTGAAGAGAGGGGCGGAGCTGTCAACCGATCACCATCTGGTGGTGAGTTGGGTCGGGGGTGGGGGAAGACTCTGGACAGACCTGGTAAACCCAAACGGGTAATGCGGGTGAATTGGGAACATCTGGAGGAGGCCCCTGTCCGACAGACTTTCAACTCACGCCTCCGGCGGAGCTTTTCGTGCATCCCTGTGGAGGTTGGGGGCATTAATCCAGAGTGGACAATGTTCAAATCCTCCATTGCTGAAGATGCGGTGGGGAGCTGTGGTCTTAGGGTCTTGGGTGCCTCAAGGGGCGGTAACCCACGGACACCGTGGTGGACATCGGTGGTCAGGGAAGCCGTCCGACTAAAGAAGATATATTATCCCGGAGGACTCCAGAGGCAGTTGCAGGGTACCGAAGGGCTGCAGCCTCTGCCATGAAAGAGGCAAAGAAGCGGGTGTGGGAAAAGTTCGGAGAAGACATGGAGAAGGACATTCGGTCGGCACCAAAGTGCTTCTGGAAAACCGTCCGCCACCTCAGAAGGGGGAAGCGTGGAACCATCCAAGCTGTATACAGTAAGGGTGGGACTATGTTGACCTCAACTGAGGAGGTAATAGGGCGGTAGAAGGAGCACTTTGATGAACTCCTGAATCCTACTTCTATGCCCTCTATATTAGAGGCAGAGCTAGAGGAAGATGGGGGATTGTCGTCAATTTCCCTGGTGGAAGTCACTGAGGTAGTCAAACAACTTTACAGTGGCAAAGCCCAAGGGATTGATGAGATCCATCCAGAAATGCTGAAAGCTCTGGGTGTGGAGGGGCTGTCTTGGCTGACACACCTCTTCAACATTGCATGGAAGTCTGGTACAGTGCCAAAGGAGTGGCAGATTGGGGTGGTGGTTCCCCTGTTCAAAAAAGAGGACCCGATGGTGTGCGTTACAGGGGTATCACACTTCTCAGCCTCCTGGTAAAGTCTACTCTAAGGTGCTGGAAATGAGGGTTGGGCCGATAGTCGAACCTCAGGTTGAAGAGGAACAATGTGGATTCGGTCCTGGTCGTGGAACAACACATCAGATCTTTACTCTCGCAAGGATCCTGGAGGGGGCCTGGGAGTATGCCCATCCTGTCTACATGTGTTTTGTGAATTTGGAGAAGGCCTAGGTGGCGAGATTATTGAAAGTGTTCCCTCTTACAAATAACTTGGGATTTAGTTAGAGGAACATCTGTCATTTCAAGACACAAACTACTGAGTTAGTGAAAAAGCAAATTAATAGAATTTGTTTCTTTCATTAAAATAATTAATGTTTGTCATAATTATCAGCATATAATTGAAATCGTAGAAGCTACCTTCATGTCAATGCTACATTAGGGTGATGTGCTATATTTTCATGCTTCAGTCTCAGTACTAAAATCTCTAGATATAGTCGATGTCATGCCACAGCATCTCAAAGTACAGTGAGTGGCTTACTATATCAGTGGAGGCTGGCAAAACGTAATTGAGGAGGATGTCTGGATTGAAGTAAGTGGAATAGTAACTCACACTTTAGTCCACACATTAATATAAACCCATCCTCCTTAATTAAGTTTCATCAGCCTCTACTGCCTTATTTACAATATCTTCCATAATACACAATGGACTGTTCAAAAATGTAATGAACAAAACATTCTGGGAATAATTAACAAAGAGCAGAGGGTATATAAACAGTGCTGACAGCTCAAATACATTAAGACAAATGTGTATATCATTTTGATTTAATTTCGTTATGTAGAATATTAACAGAGAGGGAGAAAATGGCAGAGATAGAGAAACTGTTGGTGTCCATTCCTTAGATATCATCGAAACATTCCAATGGCACTGTCACGAATGGAATTGAGTAACAGAGCTACACGCAGGAAGACAGTCTGCTTACTTTTAATGCAGGGAGGTTTTTTCTGAGAATATATAATATAACAATATACAAGTACTGGATTAACAAATTAACTTCCTGGCAATCTGGAGGCAACAAGGATCGAAATTCCGTATGCCACACGAACAATAGAGCATTAACCCACAACTCCACATATCAAGAACACAAATAAGCCTTGATTGGCGAGTGGCCCCAACTCTGCATTATGTGGAGTTGGGAGTGGAGCGGTGGCTTCAAAAGACAAGAGATGCCAAGTGGCGCAACCCGGACAGCAATCTTTTTTACAAAGATACATTGCTACATGCAAAAGTAGTGCATACATTTTAGGATGGGGATAGGGTGGGTCAGACACAAAACCCAATAGCTGTAAGTACATTTAAGTAAACCGTAACTACACTATAAATAAAGTCAGTGCAAAATGTGTGGAACACCCTGTGTTTCACAAGGGGTGGGGTACTATTCACATAGCAATTATAGGAGAAGCCCTGCTAGGAAATGACAGAGCTAAGAGACATGGTGTTTTGAGAGAGTAGAGAACATAGATCAGAGCCCTGGGGGACATCAATAGTTGAGAGGAAATAGAGCTGGTAGGATGACATACAAGAATGTAGAAAATGGTTTACACTGAATTACATTTCCATACATCATCTACAAGTGCAGCTAGATAGACAGATAGGTATCAACTATTATTTTCATTAACCCTTTAATGTTCGACTCACCGTTTGGTAGAGCACACAATGAGTTTTTTCGCACCGAGGACATTAAAATGTTAAATGATCAGCAGATTGCAACTCAGACAAATTACCCCTGATCCTTCAGGTAGTCACCTATATTTCTGGTAGAGGTTGAGTTAAATAGTTCTTACATCTCTTTCTGAAAAGTTAAAAACAAATGTACTGTAACTTGGCCAAAATGCCTTGAAAATATATGTAATAAACTGGATGCTTCACATCCTGAATGCTGATTGGCTAATAATTGTGGCATATAAGGCTCTATACCATGTGTATGACATCATCCTGCTTTTTACTGCTTGAATTACAATGTAAACCAGTGTATATATCAGCAATCATGTATCTCAGGGTTGGTTGCATATTGCCAATATATACCATGGCCAAGCACTGTGTCCACGCACGAACAGCTCTTAGCCATGATACAGTATATCAGCCATATTTCACACCCCCTGATACTTTATGTTAAGTCATATCCTCTTTATTGACCTTTGATGGACAAAGAGTTTATCATCTGTGTCTGACTGTAGCTTCAACCACTGTCACATGATTTCCAGAAATTTACTGTCTTAAGGGGTCATCGATGTCTTCCCATTGCTGAGGTTCTGAATAGATGCTGTGTTGGTCGGGTCAACCCTCACAAACCCCCTTCTCTCGTCTTCCATCTTTCTAAGTAGTCCCTTCTGAATCCTCTTGTAGATGAGATAGCACATCTCACAGATACACACAAAAATGCAGATGGCAGACGTGACCACCATGAATAGGGTGAAGATCTTTTTTTCAGTTGGACGTGAGATATAGCAGTCCACAGTGTTAGGGCAGGGCTCCAGAGAACACTTGGAAAGGCGTGGCATGTCGTAACCATCGTACACATAGTGCAGGATGTAGAGGAAGCCAGCGTCGAAGCCTGCCTTAAAGATGAGACTCACCTACAGGGAGAGAAGAAAAATTACATAATTATATATAAACTGACAGTTCTGTTGTCTTCAAGGGTTGAGCGCTGTTTCTGAATATTATCTTGACTTGAGAAAAACAACTTAACCTACTACTAAAATACCAAAATAAATTAACATAGCTGTGAGAACAAAGACCAGAATTCATGTTTATTGTGAAGAGGAAGTTGGGAGAGGCAAGACCCAACACTCTGGATGAGCTTAAGGCCGCTATTGAAGCATCCTGGGCCTCGTTCACACCTCAGCAGTGCCACAGGCTGATTGCCTCCATGCCACGCCGCATGAAGCAGTCATTTCTGCAAAAGGACTCCCGACCAAGTATTGAGTGCATATCTGAACATAATTATTTGAAGGTTGACTTTTTTTATTACAAGCACTTATTTTATTGGTCAGATGAAAAATGCTAATTCTTTGAGATTTTTGGGTTTTCATGAGCTGTATGCCAAAATCATCAGTATTAAAACAATAAATGACCTGAAATATTTCAGTTGGTGTGCAATGAATCTAAAATATATGAAAGTTTAATTTTTATCATTACATAATGGAAACTAATGAACTTAATCACAATATGCTAATTTCTTGAGAAGGACCTGTATATACCATTATACTCTTGCACATAAACTGGCATAAACCCTTATCAACTGAATATCAAACGTCCAGCCAACTTAAAAAAAATCTCCCATTAATTTCTTCCAAGGGGAGTAGACTATCTCACATAAGCAAGTATTCTCTTTTGCAGACCCTGTTATTCTCTTACATTTACACAGTAATTATGGTTCTTACATATAACTATTCTTATTCACATAGACTATTAATCTTACTTAAATATACTATAAATCTCCTTCACACATATTATTTGTCTGTCTTACATATATTGTCATACTTAGTATGATGGTGCATATAAGAGGGTATTTTTGTGTGTGTAAGAGAGAATATCAATCTGTGCATGGGAGTATGATAGTAAATAAAGGAAAGTTTGACTCTACATGTAAAAGGGTTTATGTGCAAGAGTTTAATGGTATATATGTGACAGTATAATGAAATATATGTGAGGATATGGTGTTGTATGTGAGACCAAGTCTAATTTGTTGCCTATACGGCCTCTCGTATTATTGTGTAGGTGTGTGTGTACTCTCATTACCAGGTATGTCCACCACAAGCCGCCTCTCTTCTTCCCAGGATTAGCATACAGCTCAGACCCTTTATTCTGCCTGTATTCCACATGTTGCACCACCATTAGAGATGGACAGGTGACAAAGATGAGCTGCAGGGCCCACAGCCGGATGTGTGAGATCGGGAAGATGTAGTCGTAACAGACATTGGTACAGCCCGGCTGGGCCGTGTTGCAGACAAAGTCCTTGTTATCATCGGCCCACACGCGCTGGGCAGCCACAACGAACACCAAGACCCGGAACACAAAGACCATGGAGAGCCAGACACGACCGAACGCTGTGGAGTACTGATTGACTCCCATCAGCTGGGACTGGAACGAACCCCAGTTCATGTTGGGAGAAGACAGCGCCCTCTCAGGTGGACAGAGGGATGATGGACATCCAGTTTCTGAAAAAAGATAAAAGAGAAAACGCTTCTTTGCTCCATTCAATTATTCTTTGAAAAACCACAGTTGATTTTCTATGGACTAAATTGTCTGCACAAACACCCAGCAACATTACCTCCTGATGTCATTATTAGATGCACCAATCAGCATGTTGGGATTCCTAACAGTTTAAGCCAACACCAATCATAAACAGCTATCATCTTTGTAGCTGCAGCTGGTCAGATTTTACCCAGAGCACCCCTCTCTAAATACAGTACACTAGTGCTGTAAAAAACATTTTTTTAAAGATTAAAGTATTGTTCATTAACATGCCAGTAAGAAGGAGAGGTTATAGAGAGGCTTTCTCATATAGAGCTCAAATTCTGTGGAATGATCTGCCAACCCATGTGAGAGATGCAGACTCAGTCTCAAAATTTAAGTCTATGCTGAAGACTCATCTCTTCAGTAAGTTCTATGGTATAGTGTAGTCTGGCCCAGGGGGCTAAAAGAGAACGGCGGCACTGTTAATGAACCACCCATGCTGGCTTGCCTGGTAGGCTCCCCTCTCTCTATTGGGATATCCTCACTCCAATGCTACCCCTGCGGTGGTTACAGTCTGCTGGTGACCCTTTGGAGGTGTGGTCTTGGCAATGTGGGTGGGTTGGAAGCATGCCTGTTTGCTCCTGCCCGAGGCCCCCTTGTGCAGGACCACGTCTCTTGTCCCCCCCGTCTCAGCCCCAGATGTTATGCTGCAATAGTTTGTGACGGGGGACTAGGGTTTTTTATATATTCATTTTGGGGTCAGAGCTGTGTCAAGGTACTAGATCCAAGGTATGCCCACTCTAATGTTCCTGATGTCATGTTCATCCTAGGAGGACCCTATGAACATGCGACAGGACCATGTGGCCTGATGACTCCTTCCTGTCCCCTTCCTGTGCCCGGCCCGCTACTGTGCTGGATCCCATGTCACTGCGGTTAATGATCCCGTTTCCACCCGATGACGCCAGCTTTCATATCCAGGCGGCTTCACGGTCTTTCTTCGCAAGACCACCAAACTGTATTGACGCTACATAAAGACTATGGTCACAGTCCACCCATCATATCTTCATTGCTGGACAATAATTGAACACCGATTGACCTTATTACAATGGGCTGTGTACCTTCAGATCCCCCACCCGGTACAGCCAGAAGAGGACTGGCCACCCCCTTAAGTCTGGCCTCTCTCTAGGTTTCTTCCCAGGTCCCTCCTACTAGGGAGTTTTTCCTAGCCACTGTGCATCACTTGTGTTGCTTGCTTTTGGGGGTCTCGGGCAGGGTGTCTGTCAAAGCACTTTGTGACAACTGCTGTTGCAAAAAGGGCTTTATAAATAAATTTGATTGATTGATTGATAGACAGGAGTGTAGGGGGAAACATGGTCCACAGTAAGGAGCTTTTAAAAACACAAAGCTCCACAGCAGAATGCACCACTTTTGACCTATTTATATTCTTACATATTAACTCTTGTACATGCATTTATGGTCTTATATCTGAAAAGTTATGTGCGGTTTATAGACTTATTTCTCTAATGTTGTTGATTTAATTATGTTTTTATTCTCATATCTGTAATGCTTTTATAATTTGGTTTATAAACATGCCTGTAATATTTTTGATTTTGTGCTATTTATATTTTTTTACTTTTGTTATGTTGGGATTTAGCTGTTCATATAATTATGTCTTTAATATCGACTTCTGATGTTTTTGTAAAATGCGTATCATTTGTAACATTTTATTAGCCTGTCTCTTTCTCCAAGTGTGCAACCTCAGGGAAGAGTAGCTGTTGCTATGGCGCCAGGTGATATGGATCCAAGTAAACAAATGAACAACACAGTAAGAGAAGGAGGAAGTTCAGTGGCTTATCAACCTGTTGGTTTAACTGTCTGATGTGTTTGTGTGTTTGTATTTATGTTTATATGTGCAAGCATGTCCGTGCGTTTGTGTGTATGTTTGTGTGTAGGTGTGTTTGTCTGTGTATGTGTAAATGTGTGCGTTTCTGCATCCAGTTTGCGCAACATTATGAGTCCTTACAAGCTCCCATTCCCCTACAGTCACCAGTGTGCTCTGATTAAACGTAGTGCACTACAGTACACAGAGTGTGCTTTTTGGTGTCTGAAGTGCTGTATTATCTGACGGCCTCTGCTTGTTTGAGCAGTCCTCGGGGAAAGAGTGAACCTGTTATTTGATACAGATATTCCTTATATTTCATTGCAAACATAACAATTTACAATACAGCAGGGGCTGCATTTTCCACAAACTTAATTTGTTATCTCAATTTAATAACACCTGAGTCCTATCTAGTTCACTATCGCCTGGATATCACACTAGTTTGAGATGCACTCAATTCTTTAAGCATAAAAATTCAGTGTTCGTTCCTGTCAGTAGTGTGTACTTCACCTGTCCAGAAACAAACTGCACCATCTACCATTCATTATTTTACTTCAATCTAATTACATTTAACTCACGTTAATTCAGTTGTTTTAGAGGAGATGGCCAATATCCTGACTATCTATGTAGCTATCCATCAGTCACATTTTACCAGCTATGACTCTGAAACCTTTAAGATGACGCTAATGAGAGAGTTAGCAAAGACTCTCAAGTATCAAAGCTGATGCTATTGGTAGTGTTAGCAATGACGTAAATCTTAAATTAATGGTAGAGACACTAGCTAGCTTATATATCTTGTGTGATAATTGTGACTTAATTTCTAAATGATCTGTGACAGATTATTATTTAATCTGTATCTACTGAAGCAAGACAGAGCATATATTTTATGGACAATTTTGTGCTGTTATCATTCTTTATTAATGGCTGTGTTCTTAGGCAACATTGTGAGTGAGCTCTTGGCTGAGAAGCAACATGAATGGTCTCAGGATGCTTCACTGTTGCAATCTTACCAGCAGCAATATCCTTGCCTGTGAAGCACTTTTTGTGCAAAGCAATGATGACGGCACGTGTTTCCTGCAGGTAACCATGGTTGACAGAGGAAGAACAATGATTTCAAGCACCACCCTCCTTTTAAAGCTTCCAGTCAGTTATTCTAACTCAATCAGCATGACAAGAGTGATCTCCAGCCTTGTCCTCATCAACACTCTCACCTGTGTTAACGAGACAATCACTGACATGATGGCAGCTGGTCGTTTTGTTGCAGGGTTGAAATCCAGTGGAAACTCGTTTGTGGGGATTAAGTTCATTCTCATGGCAAAGAGGGACTGAGCAGGTAGACTTTATGAAAATTAGCATTTGTGGCTAATTTACGTTAATTTACGTTCTCAAAACGTTCAACCATGACTTTATTGGAACATCACAGATTTGTCATGAACATAGTCTACAATGTGATTTTAAAAATGATAGTTCTTCCACTTATGTGATCCCAAGTCAAGCACTGCTTATACATTGACAATACAGCAACAAATCCTTTTACACACTATTTAATTTTAACATACTTCTTTTAGCTAAGTTTGAAAGCAACACTGATTGCTAAATTACTATCAAGCCCAAACTTTTACATGTTAGTCATTTAGCAGACAATGTTATCCAGAGTGACTTACAGTAGCTAAGTGTGCGTACTTTTAAAAGAAGCTTGCTCAGCAATACTAACTCAGTAGTAAGAGCATTCTGATATTTAAACCACATTTCGACCAGCCTCTGATTCTTTTCACACTGCTCATCCAACAAGGAAGACTGTAGTCAGATCATGTATGGGATGATTACACTCACCAACTATACTTACACACTTAATTTAGATGTGCAGAATCTGGACACAAGGAGCAGGATAAACAATCTGACTGATCTAACCCAAAGTCAGAGAACCCATAGTCAGGCTCATAGACGGGGTACTTTTTATCATTATTTTGGTTTGCAGTTTAGCCATCAATGAACACATTGCCCATTCCTCGTTACAGTACGATGCTGTAGAGTAGAACAGGAGAGAGAAGGTGCTTGATTACTGGTTTTGTGGCGCTGGTAACAATGCACACAGCAGGTGTACATTTTTACTTGTTTTGCTGCGTGCAAACTTTTGCCCCAGAGTCCTTTAGGACCCTTGGTGACCTCTTCCTCCGCCTGTGCCATGAGCCAGGCCTGATCATTATTAAAATATTTTTCAAACACAGAATAACCTTGCCATTAACTTCCTACATTTCTTCGATTGTCTTAGTTTTCGATTTGATAAGTTAAATGCATCACTTCCTTTGAGCGATAACATTCTTCTCACCAACATGCATCCCGACCAATTATCTGTATTGCAGCAGCATACGGCATACAGAGTGTCTTAGTTTTTGTGTAATTTTGTGTGAAACAGGCTAATAGATTAACTCATGCCCGGCTCATGGCACAGGCAGGCAAGGCGGTCGCCAAGGATACCAAGGACCAAGGTGCCAAAATTGCCATTTATACAAAAAGCCTACATAGTTTAACTTTAATCTAAAGTTAATCGTAGTGGGCGAAGTGTGTGTGTGTGTGTATGTGTGTGTCTGTGTTTAAAACCAACAAACAATATTATTAGCCGTTGTCTGATTTTCCTGACAAAGCTGATCAAGTTTGGAGGGTTCAATGTTCGCTTGAGCTTTACATTTCTTTCTTTTGTTTTAACGTTGTTTAACACTAATTATATAGCATGTGGTGTTTTATAAAACCCCTCACTAGCTAATTTCAACCTTACCTAATAATGGGGTGTATATGAATACTCGTTTCTAGCGATCTCCATGCTACTCCAATAATATAACATGAAGGGTATGAAGTGTTAACTCTTTGTTGGTTACCTCCAACCTATAACTCTTTTTCCTGGCATCCTTTTGAAAATCCAATTCCAGAATTGTTTAGATGTTCCAGTTGCTATTCCAGTTATGATGTTATATGCATCATTGTAGCTATATGGTTGAAAGTAGAATTGCAGATATACATCTGACTTCCCAGAAACAGATGTCGGTGTGACTCACCACGGTTTCTATACTACAAGCAGCCTGGTAGGATGTGTTATTGTTCCTTGATGGCTCAAATTTCAGTAACCTATATGTGTGTTAGCGGCAGTACTGAATACTGGTTTAACAAGCTCTCTGATACTACAGAACAGTCAACAATCATTTTCATTACCTTTAGAGGTTATTGACAGACTTACCCCTCCTAATGTTTCTTTTACTGCACTTTGTTTACATATTCCCTTCATCATGTTTATTTATCATCATTAGTCAAAACATTGTCAGTGTCATCCAGGAGTTCTGATCGTAGTGTATTTTATTACCTACATGTTTGTGTGATTGGCAGAGCATTAATACAACTAGAGAACCGTGTGTTGGGTTTCAGATGAGACATATTGTCTCCACACATATCACAAAAATCCTACATAAACAGCAGTCCCCTCCTAAAGAACTTTGATTCCACACATTTCTAATTGAGCTGGACAAACCAAGTGCACTAAGAAGAGAGTAGGATGCATCAAATGTATTGAGCTGTCCTACCCTGTCATTGGTAGAGTCTAAAGGTCCGGGATCTACTCTGGAGACCACAGGCAGACTTCTGACCATAAAGCAACATACCTGACTAGCTGATAGCTCAAAGCTTCAAGGTCAGAAACAAGATAAGAATCAACCTGGTCTTACCTGACTGAGAGGCACTGCAGAAGGGATGTAAAACACAGTAGCTCCCTGGGTGGTGGTTAGTGTCCCAGTCTGACAGACTGCCTGACAGCCTGAATGTGAGCTTAACTGAACCTGGTCAGCTGGATGGGGCGTGTTCATGCTGATGATGGAAAACCCCTATGAGAGAGAGAGAGGAAGATAAAACGTTTAGCTTTGTTTTAGGAAGCAGTGCCATTTTATGTAAATGTTCAAATCTACACTGTGCTAAAAGCCAGATTCAAATTATGGTATTTAAATCCAGGTGACACTTTGCATGGCGTGTGCTTGTAAATAACAATTCTCTCTCACACATCCACACAACCATAAACACTAAACCTAAATGAAGCCCAGTTGTTAAACTTTCCCCAGTAGTATGCTTAACCCTAACACCTTAGTCAGAAATCAGATTTCCCTAATGGAGAATTGCCAATTTTCCAGATTTCTCTATATTTTTGGGGACATGAGGTAACATCTATTGTGGACCACACATATACAATAACAACACACTCATCACATGAATTATTGTTTGTGAACAAGCATTTCTGTACTTTTAATTCTAGCACTAAGAGTGCACTAAATATGAGATAATGTACAGTGGGGCAAAAATGTATTTAGTTAGCCACCATTTGTGCAAGTTCTCTTAATCAAAATGATGAGATAGACCTGTATGTTTCATCATAGGTACACTTCAACTATGAGAGACAAAATGAGAAAGAAAATCACAGGATTTTTTATGAATTTATTGGGAAATTATGGTGGAAAATAAGTATTTGGTCAATAACAAAAGTTTATCTCAGTACTTTGTTATATACCCTTTATTGGCAATGACAGAGGTCAAACATTTTCTGTAAGTCTTCACAAGGTTTTCACACAATGTTGCTGGTATTTGGGCCCATTCCTCCATGCAGATCTCCTCTAGAGCAGTGATGTTTTGGTGCTGTCGCTGGGCAACAAGGACTTTCAACTCCCTTGAAATGCTTCTTACGAAGCCACTCCTTCGTTGGTTGGTATGTTTGGGATCATTGTTATGCTGAAAGATCCAGCCATGTTTCTTCTGATGGAAGGAGATTTTTTCACTCAAAATCTCACGATACATGGCTCCATGCAACTCAGCATTCTTTCTCCTCCAAACACGATGAGTTTTTACCAAAAAGTTTGTTTTCGGTTTCATCTGACCATATGACATTCTCCCAATCCTCTTCTGGATCATCCACGGCATAGTGTGTTACTGATGGTAGCCTTTGTTACTTTGGTACCAGCTCTCTGCAGGTCATTCACTAGGTCCCCCTGTGTGGTTCTGGGAGAACTTGCACAATTGGTGACAGTTCACATATTTATCTCAAGGTAGATTACTCGGGGTCCTATCTTGCACCCGGCGCAACGCAGCACAAAGCCCCAGATGAAAGTGTCTTTGCTAGTTTAAGACCGACGCAGTTGTCAATTTCCCGTCCAGTGCCCGCGTCGTTTAAATAGCAAATGCACTTGCGCCCATATTTTGCGTCAATGGGTGTGCTGGTCTAACAGCGCGGTTTGTTTAGGATAAGTCTGGGTGTATTGCTATCAGGGACGGACTGGCCATCGGGACGTTCAGGAGTTTTCCTGAACAGCCGGTCCATTCCGGGCCGAACAGGCCGTCATATTTTATTTTCGCGCACAGTGCCATGGCACCCCCCCACACATCCCAGATTGCTATCTAGAGGCTTTGGAAAGTGATTGTGCCATTGACCAACAAAAACTTGGTCTGAAGTCAATGGCGCAGCATGTCATTGTTATTTTAACAGCAAATTAGTCAAATGCATCTTATACACAGCTCATATACATGCTTGTTGCACACACACAGGGAAGCGCAGCAGCACACAAACATGCAAAAGATTACAATGAAAAACTATTACGGTGCAAATCTGCCATCATAATAGCAATGCACAAAAGGTACAAACGCGCCTGCCTCTTAAAGGAGAATTCCGGGCGATTTCAAAACGTAGCTCTGTTGTTTGCATATCGGAAGTGCTGTCAGTAGCGTTAATAACTCAACCAATCCGTATTGCCAAAACCGTGTTTACCTTTTGCTCCAGTATACAACCATTACACATTTACGGGGCAAGTTAAAAAATGTGCTTTGAGCCACTAAACATGTTCGAAATGTCATTACTAGTCCATATCCAGAACTACATAAACCCTCATTTGAGCTTACATACTGAAGAAATAAATATGCCTTCATTTAAGCTTACATATTGAAGAACTACATATTCCTTCATTTAAGCTTACATACTGAAGAACTACATATGCCTTCAGTTAAGCTTACATACTGAAGAACTACATATGCCTTCATTTAAGCTTACATACTGAAGAAATAAATAAGCCTTCATTTAAGCTTACATACTGAAGAACTACATATGCCTTCATTTAAGCTTACATACTGAAGAACTACATATGCCTTCATTTAAGCTTACATACTGAAGAATGTTACGTACAGTGCATAACGTGGCACAAACACGATTCAGCAACACTACAATATGAAATATAAACAACCACATAAATTCCCTATGATACGTAGTTAATGGGATATCAGCGTGGACTGAAATGACTGCTGATAAACTAATCAGCTCTTCCTATAACACATACTCACACTGGTACAAATAACAATAACGCAAAACATCAAACAAGCAGAGAGTTACATATGTATGAACACCAGCGGGGGTCGTGGATTCTAATTTGGGGGGCGCTGGCTCATAGTATTGTCCGAACTGGAGGAAACTGAACGGTATCACACAGTATCGCACAATGGGTTTGGTGTGTTGCGCACCGTTCCATTCGCTACGGTCCTGAGCGTAACATGAGCCCACCCTCCCCAATTAAGATCCACCGACCGCTGCTGATGAACACTAATTAATAACAAATGTGGTAATTGAGGTGCATTCACAAAAACAAATACAATCAAGTGGATTGGAATGTGGGAGAATTGTTCATCTCTGACCACTGGGTAGACCCAGCCAAACATAATGCTGAGTTCCTCAAACCTTAATCTTTACAGATGCTTTAGATAATATCCTACACCAACGTAGTCTACTGCTAATGTAAACTCTGATTCTGTACTGGTACTTCCTTTAACCAAAGAAGTTAAATCATTACATATATTTATTTACATTTTTATTAGTATTACAGTTTATACATTCATCATGTTACTATTTTCTATCCTTACATTTTTTATTTGCTTTATAAATAAGTGTTGTTGCATGTGAGAAATTATATTTCATGTGACCTCTGTGTCCGTGGGGAGGTGGGGCTCCACAAGCTCGAAAAGAAAAGAGCAAATTAGTAAAACAATAATGAAAGCAAAAATAGAATTGATGTATTCAAAATGAAAGTTAAGTCTGATGACACTTTTACATGTTCCGTGTCACAGGAATGCTTTGATGAAATTTGAAGAATGAACAGCATGTCTGACTCACTTTTAATACTTTGCTAATACATCATGGAATTATCTCAAAATGAAAGTGCAAATAAAATTCAACAATTCCCATCTGTCTTATTGATTATGAACTATCAGCACGGTTTATATACCCTCTGCTCTTTGTTCATTGTTCCCCGAATGTTATCTACATGACATTTGTTCAACAGTGCTTTGTGTATTAAGGAATATATTGTAAATACAGCAGTATAGGCAGGTGAAACTTCATTGAGGAGGATGGTCCCATATTAATGTGTGGAATGAAGTGTGAGATACTCTTCTATTTGCTTCACTCCAAACATTAATATGAGCCCAACCTCTTTAATTAAGTTTCACAGCCTCCACTGATAGTGAGCACCTCACTGTACCCTTTCATACCTGGCATATCGAACAAGCATTAATTTGGCTTAATTCGAAGAGTACTGACCCCATCAACCCCATTGAGTATCTAGAGATTTTAGTACTGAGACTGAAGCATGAATATACCGCACATCACTGACATGATGGTATCTTCTACAATATCAATTATATGCTGATAATTATGACAAACATGACTTCTTTTTATGAACGTATCCAATTATATTCCTTTACTAACTCAGTAGTACTGTATGTGTTATGAAAGACAGATGTTCAATTATGTTTCCCAAAGGTCTGGTGTTATAGCTTAACATGCCCTTATTCCTGACATTATTCACTATGTTCACTGACTGGTTGTCATGTTTGGATGTGTGTATTCACGCATTGATCATGTTCTGTGAATAACAACTTTCGTTTAATCTTTTTTATTGTTTCTATCATGCTAGACCTATGGAACACTTTAAAAATTAAACTGTCAATGGTATAATTGTGAAAATCACCAAAATGTTGATTTTGATTATTTGAGAATAATATATATATATGTATATATATATATATACATGTACATGCATTTATCCAAAGTTGGAAAAAAAAGAATCAACAAAATCAAGGCACAACTTAATCTCCACGGTCGAAGGGACTGAAATCTGCCTGGCACAATTTAAACTTTTTGGCAGAGGTGTCAAAAGCGAAAGTAAATTGCTGAGTTCACCCGTTTAGGGAATTCTCAAAATAAAACCCAAATTACCAGGTAATGGGAGTTTGTTACTACTTATTCACCACAATGAATCTTTGTTTTATGCTTTTTATTAATTTAAATAGATCACTGATTAATTATGAACTGTCTTTACCGGTCAGTTTGGTCTCAATTAAGGAACTTCCCAAAACTTCTGAACTCAGCTGCAGCTTTAAAAAGTACTTTACTTGTACTTCTGACACCTCTGATTTTTGGCCTCTGGAAAGGTCATACTTTAACCTACAGTGAAGTGCCTTATGGTTTTGGACTCAGCAGACCCATGGCTACAACATGGATGAATGAAATATCCAACATCCTGGGTCATTGAATTTTATGTTTTCAATATTTATCCCAAAAAACTAAAGAACATGTATTTTTTTTATGTGTAAAAGCAAGTAAACCATGATGAATAAGGCTTTTTAATGAATCAAGCCCCCAGGGGTCCTCGACCAGTGTACAAAGTTTGGGGGCCATACAATCAAGTAAACAGGCTGTTGAAAAGGGAGTATGCAATATATACAAAGACATCTGTGCGCGTGTCAACAGCCAAAAAGAGCGGGTGGGGTCAACAGTTACAGTGGTCTGTCAGTAGATTTGATAGTAGTACTTTGAAGGTAGTTAAAAGAACAGTGGATGCAAGCTTCAAAGATTTTTGCAGTACGTTCCAACCACTAGCAGTGGAGAACTGGAGGGACAGGCAGTTGAAGGAGGTGCAGACTTTTGTGGCAATCAGAGAAATATACCTGCTTGAACGCAGATTAAGACAGGGTGTTGCTCTGGAGATTAATGATCTTAGGTAAGGTGGGGTTTTGCCTAGTAGACATTTGCAAACAATATCATACCAGTGTGTTTGTCGCTGGGTGTGTAGTGAAGGCCGTCCAATTAGTGTATAGAGATTGCAGTGATGGGTGTTATTAGGAGCATTGAGGAAAAAACGGATGGAGCTGTGGTACACAACATTTAATTTTCTAAGGAGAGAGTTTTATGCAGATCTGTAAATTACATCACCAAACTCTAGTATTGGGTGGATTGTCATTTTTTTACAAGGGCATGTTTGGCAGGAAGGGTGAAGGAGGCTTTATTACGGAATAGGAAGCAAATCCTGGATTTAATTTTGAATGGAGCTGGTTGATATGGGTCTGGAAGGAGAGTGAAGAGTCTAACCAGAACCCTGGTATTTGTAGTTTTCTACGTATTCCAGCACGGACCAATCAAGTGTGGTGATGCTTGTTGGGCAGGCAGGTGCAGAGTGTGATCAGTTGAAGAGACACATTTAGTTTGACTAGAATTTAAAAGTAATCGGAGGCCATGGAAGGAATTTTGTTTGTTATCAAAGCTTTCTTGAAGTGGTCCAACGTTGGGCCGGACATATAGAAAATGGTGTTGTCTGCATAGAGGTGGATCATAAAGTCACTTGCAGAAAGAGCGATATCATTTACATATACAGAAAATAAGTTGGCCAGAGAATTGAACCCTGAGGCACCCCCATAGAGACAGCCAGAGGTCTGGAAAGCAGGCCCTCTGACTTAACACACTGAAACCTGTCTGAGAAATAATTTGTGAACCAGGCAAGGCAGTCCTTCGAAAAAGCCAGGCTCTTTAATCTGCCAATGAGGATGTTGTGACTAACGGAGTCGAAGGTCTTGGCCAGGTCAATGAAGACTGCTGCACAGTAGTGTTTTTGGTCAATAGCAATTATGATGTCATTTAGGACTGTGAGTGTGGCTGAGGTGCACCCACGACCGACTCAGAAACTGCATTGCATGTCAGAGAGTCTGTGGTGGGATTCAAAATGGTTGAAAAAATGTGTATTAATAAAGCTTTCAAAGACCTTTGAGGGGCAGGATGGAGATTCGGTCTGTAGCAGTTTGGGTCTAAACTTTCCCCCCCTCTTTGAATAGGGCGATTACTGCAGCAGGTTTCCAATCTTTAGGAATCTTGGATGAATCAAAGGAGATGTTGAAAAGGCTGATGATGGGAGTAGCGATAATTAAGGTTCCAGATTGTTATGTCCAGCAGATTTGAAACAGGTCAAGATCTTGCAGCTCCCTCAGAACATCGGCTGTCTGGATATGACGTATGATTACCATAAGGGGAACCGTGACAATGCTTGGGCAAGGTATGGAGCAGCAGAATAAAAATGAAAGTTAGAAACTATATATAGCGTCAACATCAGTGGACCCAAAACATAACTCCTTTCTGAACTACTAGGAAATTATGCATTTTGCCAACTTTTGAAGATAGCTTGGTGTGAGGTGATGGATGACGCATGTTAATTTCACTGTTCATAAATGGCCGGTTAGGGAATTTGTGCATAAAAAATAGAGATGTGGCGTGAGATTTGGGTTAATTGCGTGTGTCTCATATTCAAAGCATTCGAGTTGGCAGCCCTGAAGTTTACTCTGAAACCACAATCAGGAGTCCACTCCCAATTCCAGGGATGTATGTTTCTTCATCATCACAGGGTTAGGGTTAGGGTTAGTTAGGATTTAATACAGTGATCAGTGTCACAGTTAATATAGTGGTCTGAGTTTCCAACCTCTAACTAGTTAAGGGATTTGATCCATGGCCTTTCCTCTCTGTCTCCCCCATATACGTAACTCCTTAAAGGTACAATATGTAGTTTTCCAAAACAGTAACAAAAGATGTACTTTGCATTTAAAAAGGAAACATCACTATATCTATATTATATATGTTTCTTAGTTGTGTACTTACATTATCTTAACTGTTTCCATCAACTTTCAAAAACAGAGAAATTTGTAATATAATTCGAAGACACGGGACATTTCATTTTTTTGTCTTCTGTCAATGGCGTCATATAACCTTTGACTGCGCTAGTTGCTCTAAGTTCCAGGGAACTGCCAAACATAACGTGAATAAAGTTATAATATTTTTAACAATACATTACTTTGTCAGTGAACATTTTTCCTGCCGGAGACACTAGATTGGAAAGTTGTCATTGACGACGATAACAAAACCAATGATCACACGCTACTTCCGGACGTCATCCAAGTACAGTTTTTGCTATTGTTTTGATTGAGAGCCCCCTAGTGGCCAAAAACTACATATTGTACTTTTAACCTTTGCTTCTTACTGTCCTGTCATTAAAATAATAAAAATATTATAAAAGAATTGTAATATACTGTACACTAGCAGTCAAACATTTTAGAACACTCCAATTTGTCCAGTTTCTATTGGCATTTAAGTCTATTAAACATCCTGGATTTACACAAAGGTAAGTGGAAACTGCAATTATGTTTTAAAGGAACTATTTTGAAAACATGAATTACGTTATATGCCAACTTTTTTTTTGCATTTCATTTATATTGTTCTTTCAATTATGTTGCACCTTCATGTTTTACTTTAATGTTGGTCTTTAACATTTTGAAATTACACACACTGGCCACTCATTAGGTACACCTTGCTAGTACCCCCTTTTGCATTATTACATCACACAGTCGCTGCAGGTTTGTCGGCTGCACATCCATGATGTGAATCTCCTGTTCCACCACATCCTAAAGCTGCTCGATTGGATTGAGATCTGGTGACTGTGGAGGACATTTGAGTACAGTGAACTCATTGTCATGTTCAAGAAGCCAGTTTGAGACCCAAAGTGTTTGCAAGAAAATATCCCCTACACCAATACACCATCACCCCCACCAGCCTGAACCGTTGATACAAGGCAGGATGGATCCATGCTTTCATGTTGTTTACGCCTAATTCTGACACGACCATCTGAATGTCACAGCAGATATCAAGACTCATCAGACCAGGCATCGTTTTTTCAACCATCCTGGCCATTCTCCTCTGACCTCTGCCATCAACAAGGCATTTCCCCCTGACAGAATAACCAGTCATTGAATATTTTCTGTTTTTCTCACGATTCTCTGTAAACCGTAGAGATGGTTGTGCGGGAAAATCCCAGCACTTTCTAAAATACTCAAACGAGCCTGTCTGACACCAACAAACACATTCAACGTCAATTAAATCATCCTGATTCTGATGCGTGGTTTGAACTTCAGCAGATTGTCTTGACCATATCAACCTGCTTAAATGTGTTGACTTGCTGCCAATTGATTGGCTGATTAGATATTTGTATTATTGAGCAGTTGAACAGGTGTACCTAATGAAGTGGGCGGTGTGTTTATGTTGGTTTATATAACGTAACCGCTCTATGTCGTTGTGGTAGCTTCACAGTACATTCCATACATTCTGTAATGATCAGAATTACATTCTAATGTTTACAGTTAACGTTCAGGTTTCATGTTACTATGATGCTTTAAGTTTTGGCTAAAGTTTAGCTTATATATGGATTTGAACCCACGACCACCAGGGTGAAAGTCGGTTTGTTAACAGCCTCCACCATCCCAACCACAACACTCTATTAATCACACTGTTTAACACTGATTAGACTCACAACTGCTCCTAGTGTCTGAGTTAGGCTATGACAGCTCTTTTCATACAGTAGGTCAACTTGTTTTGGGGGGGGGATTTTTTACAAACATAATTCACAAGATTTACGGATGATAAACGCCAATAAAAAATAGAAAAATTGTACATGTTCTAAAACGGTTGGCGTATATGTACACTATATACAGATAATAGAATGAACACTACTGTATGTCCATTATCAAGGTGGCCTAGTGGTAACGGTCTGACTGGTGTCTGTGAGCAAAACAGTTAACCCTAACAGCTCCTCTTCCCCCTGCTAAAATCACACCCAGGAAATTGCTGCAATTAATAATTAGGTCTTAAACATACAATATGTAATTTTTTGGCCGCCAGGGGGCTCTCAATCAAAACAATAACAAAAGATGTACTTGGATGACGTCGAGAAGATGCATGAGATCATGGGTTTTGTTATCGTCGTCAATGACAACCTTCCAATCTAGCGTCTCCGGCAGAAAAAATGTTCACTGACAAAGTAATGTATTGTTAAAAATATTATAACTTTATTCACATTATGTTTGGCGGTTCCCTGGAACTTAGAGCAACTATATTATATGACGTCATTGACGGGCGACAAAAAGAAACGTCCCGTGTCT
>JACXGM010010689.1:7021-26035 GCA_016801145.1 Umbra pygmaea | reverse complement strand
ACTGCAAATCGACCAAGACCCGGCCGTCCCTCTAAACTTTCAGCTCATACAAGGAGAAGACTGATCAGAGATGCAGCCAAGAGGCCCATGATCACTCTGGATGAACTGCAGAGATCTACAGCTGAGGTGGGCGAGTCTGTCCATAGGACAACAATCAGTCGTATACTGCACAAATCTGGCCTTTATGGAAGAGTGGCAAAAAGACAGCCATTTCTGAAAGATATCCATAAAAAGTGTTGTTTAAAGTTTGCCACAAGCCACCTGGGAGACACACCAAACATGTGGAAGAAGGTGCTCTGGTCAGATGTTTGGTGTGGTTCTTTGTTTCTATTAAGGTATGTGGTTGTTCTTGTTCTGTTTAGTAAATATCCTTAATCTGTCCATATGCTTAGTTTAAGGGTTTCTTATGTTCTAGTATAAATGTTGTTGAGTCCGTTCTTGTGTTTATTTAATATGGTTATTGTTTCGCATGTTATGTTTCATGGTGGTAACTGAGGTTTTTCTTATCGTCATTGTTTCTGTTAAGTTCATTCCTGTTTGTTGAAATAAATACACGTTTAGTGAAGACGCGCCTGCCTCCGCCATCTTTGAGCGTGATAATAGTAAGTGAACTAATTGGCCTAACATTTTTTTATTCAATATTTGACCAGTTATTAGCTAGAAGCAAAAAAAAATATCTTTGAATATAATATGTTTTTTTATTTTTACAGTAAATATGAAACGTTACATATGTGGTGAAAAACCCTTTTATTTCACTTCAATAAATCAGTTTAAATACAGAGAAAGCATTATTGATAGAACAACATGCTTAGATTCAATACTTTACTTAGTACACATACATATTAACATTTACATTTTTACACACAACCTTCAGTATCTATATCTATATATGCATACATATACAGTCATAAATATAAAAAAATACCTTTCACCACAGGGTGTGAGCGCCTGTTCCAGGATGCACAAAGAAATGGCTGTGGTTAACCTGGTAATGTATGTAACCTTCCATTTCAAAGACATATATGCAGACCAGAGTCACTGACAATAGTTGTACCAGACCACACGTCTCTAAATCTTCCAGCAGATCATCATTTAACCACATTTAGGACTGGTCTTCTACCTGTCCCTTGCACCTCAAGCAATCCAAACCCTGTGCTTTTCTTCACCAGGTAGTGCCAAACCGTCGATGAGCATACTGAAAGTAGATGTAGATACATTGTGTTTTTAAGGCCTATACTAAACCGGTTCCCAGGAAGTAACTCTTACCTTGTGGCTGACAGATAAGGTCACTTACTTATTTGTTTAGATCTCCCTTCACATGGCAGTCTTGGTCTTAATTGAGCTATATTCGAATGGGAAGGCCAAAAACTAGCATACACTAGGCCCTCCGTGGAACCAGTTTGACACATGTGGCCTATACCATTTGCTACATTATGTATAGTATTTACAACCAAAAGCAATGCAAATGGTCTTAAAAATCATTTTAACAACATCTGTTGTGCCAGTTTGAAAACAAATTATCGGGCCCTATTTTAACGATCTAAGTGCACGGCGTGAAGCGCATCGCGCAAGTGCTCTTTTTGCGTGTCCAAATCCACTTTTGCTAGTTTGACGGCAGAAAAAAGGGTCCATGTGCTGGGCGCATGGTCTAAAAATGTTGCACTAAGTGTCTTCATTAATTCATAGGTTTGTTTTGGGTGTAACATGCAATAAACCAATCTGACATTCATCTCCCATTCCCTTTAAGAGCCAGGCGCGTTTGTACCTTTCGCGCATGCTATTATGATAGTGGATTTGCACCATAATATTTTTTATTTATAATCTCTTGCATGTTTGGGTGCTGCTGTGCTTCCCTGTGTGTGTGCAACAAGCATAGTGTGCACGCGCTGTGCATATGCCTAGGTGCATTTGACGAATTTGCTGTTAAAATAACAATGATATGCTGCGCCATTGACTTTGGACCAGGTTTCTGTTTGTCAACGCGATCACTTTCCGATGCCTTAACATAGAAATACACTAACAATTATCCAGAACACACCTCCCTTTTAGACCAGCTTGCCATGGCCGCAAATATGGGTGCAGGTGCATTTGCAATTTAAATAACACTGGTGCCGGATGGGAAATTGACAACTGCGTTGGTCTTAAACTAGCAAAGACACTTGTGTTCGGGCTTTGTGCTGCGTTGGGCCGGGTGCAAGATAGGGCCCATCGTGTTAAATAAATGTTTGTATTAATTACTTTTTTCAAGTTACGTCCCGAAATGGTACATCAGCATCAGGCTGTATCTTAAGATTTATTACATATGGAGGGGTGATGAGCGGTCAAAGATCAGGTTTAACAGAGGGTGAAAATAACTCTAATTATAAACCTGTATATAAAAAGGTGAGTCAGTTGAGCAGCCTCACACCAGAAGAGGTGTATATAGAGACTTCTCGTGTGGATCATTTGACTTGCTTGTGCCTGGGTCTTCCAGACAGTCATTTCCTACACATTATATGTTAAACACAATGTTAATTCATATAGTGTGACAAACTCTGTTTTTTAACACAGACATAATGTTTTATATTTACGGTAAAACTTTATACGTACAATATTTAAACGTACAATATTTTGTTTTTGCCCGCTATAGAGGTCTCTCAATCAAAACAACAGCAAAAGATGTACTTGGATGATGTCGTGCAGTAGCGTCGGATCATGGGTTTTGTTATAGTCGTCAATGACAACCTTCCAATCTAGCGTCTCCAGCAGAAAAAATGTTCACAGACAAATTAATGTATTGTTAAAAATAATATAACGTTACTCACGTTATGTTTGGCGGTTCCCTGGAACTTAGAATAACTAGAGCCGTCAAAGGTTATATGACGCCATTGACAGAAGACAAAATGAAACGTCCTGTGTCTTCGAATTTGATTACAAATTTCTCTGGTTTTGAAAGTTGGCGGAAACATTTGGGATAATGTAAGTACACAACTAAGAAATGTATAATATATGTATAGTGATGTTTGCTTTTTTTAATGCATAGTATGTCTTGTTTCTGTTTTGGAAAACTACATATTGTACATTTAGATGTTTTTGCTTGTAGTTAACTGGTCAAATATTCAATAAAAAACAAGTTTAGACCAATTAGTTAATGCATTAAGTACACAAAGTAAACACTGTGAAGATCAAGTATAAAGTAATGGGAAATTATATAGTTATATCCCTAAATGGATAAACTATAACAAATGGGGACAATGAATGTGTTTTACAATGAAATTACATAGATATTATATATAAAAGAAGGAGGAAATGACTGGTAAATTGGAGGTTAATAGGGGAGTAGATCGTTGCTTTACATTGCAGGGACAAAGTATGGTTGTTACACTGATATTACATAGACATAGAAGTGGAAATAACTGGTAAATTAGGGGGTAGATTGTCCCTGCAATTTAAAGCAACAAACTGTTTGTTACACTGAAATTACATAGATATTGATGTGGAAACAAGATGGAAATTACTGGTAAATTGGAAGGTAACAGGACGGTAGATCGTTGCTTTAGATTGCAAGGAAAAACTATGGTTGGTTCACTGAAATTACATACCGTAGACATTGAAGTGGAAACCAGAAGGAAATAACTGGTGCATTGGAGGTTAATAGGAGGGCACCCATTTGAACTGGAAATACCTACAGTACTAGCTGACCGGTACCAGGACTGTTATAAGAAGGTAAGTTGTAAATAAAGGGGATAGCTGCATACCCATACATGGTTCATTCATTACACGAAATACACATGAACAGCAGAACAACATTGAATAAAGAGAACAATTATGAATTGCACTGTAATGATACAACAGCTTATATAGCAATTGCATTTATCAATTTAGTTGTGCAATACAATAGTTGTCAGGACGGTAATAATGGCTATTGACAGAAATACTTCACCATAACCGAAACAACATGAATGGGTAACGAGCATGGTCTTACCCCCAGTTTTGCCGTCTCAGTTACAATCTGTTTTCCCCACATCTTTCCTAGCCGTTTCCTTTTAATTTCCGCAGCAAGGCTTACTATTGATGTACAGTTACTATGCTGTTACCTAATTGTTTAATTGTTTTCAGGTTGTTTCCTGTTTTTTTCCTATTAATTACCTAGATATTTCGGTCCTGCAAAATAAAGTGCTACCAAGATTTCTATAGTACGGTATATTCCAATTTACCATAAATTCTATATGATTTGTACCATTTTCATTGATATTTCTATAATATTCTTCTTTTATAATCCTTAAGGAATCATATATTGCTTGTCGTGAGAGAATCTTTACTGTAATATGTATATTCTTTTTATGTTGTATACAGTTCCTCCCTTGGTAAGAACATGCACTTGAAACTTCAAGGTTGAGGGTTCAATTCCCATGGGAATATTCACTAATGTAGATTGCTCCAGTTAAGATGTAATGTAATTTCAGAAATGGATGATGTTGTTAAAATGCACTGTGACTTGTGTTACCATATTTAATTGAAAGGAAACTGTCTGCCTGTCAACTGCATATGTTACACCAGCTGAACTGTTTTTAATACCTTTAAAAAGTTTAAACAAATGCAAATGTAGCAACTTTACTGTTATTCTGGCTACTAGACATTACGTAGGACAAATGCTAATATATTGGATAGGTCTAACTATATTTATATATTTCAGCTCATAATTTTTTTTGGGGTACATCAATTTACCAGCCTGAAAACTTAAAGGGTTCTTGTTTAAAATGTTAGGTTGCTATGACAACACAAACAAACTGTTGCTAGTGGGCATGTCCATTGGGCCGCACAATGCGGAAGATCCGGGTACTTTGGAGCTCCATGTTTGCTTAATGTGCTTTTGAGCAACTTTCATTCGAATGAAATGGGCTTTGTTCCGAAGGCGCCATCCAGTTCTCTTCATACATCCATGGTAAATGTAAAGGGAATTTGATACTTCCAGATTCTAATTTGCTCATTGTAGATTGTTTTGAGATGTTGTAACTGTATGGCACATATTGTCATAGTTTGCATATGTGTGGTAGAGAGAGGGAGACTGAGGCAGATAGATGGGTGATGAAATGAATGGTTTACTTGAATGTTAAGTTCAGGAAATGTACCAAATAAGAATATGCAGTTGAAAGTGCAAAGAACTGTGAATCCGCACAATGGTATGTAGACTTATAAATAAAATGTGCTCTATTGCCGCACAATACGCTTAAACTACATCTATAAAGAGCATACACATAGAGACTCTGACAACACTGCACTCTTTTCACAACTACACATATATATCAATATTACCTCTTGGACGAACCGCAACCCTCGTGTACAGATCATCAATGAATCGCGCCACTCTCTGTTCTACTGAGCATTAAATAGGGAAGGAGACCAGCTGGAAGCAATTACTAATTAAACCCAACCAGTCTCTCAATCAGTAGAACAGGGAGTGGCGCACACTTAACAAATAATCCAATATGAACATAAAACAAAAGTACCTAATATGTACTGGCCATAAACACAAATTAACAGAACTGTACACAAATCCTAACAGTTCAGTTTTATGCCACGACTCTCTAATCAGTCCCTAGGATTCGTGACACATATATTATATAAGCAGCAGTGATGTTGGAGCTCCCCCTACTGGTGTAAACAGGATCCGGCGTTCGACGTCACCGGTCTTCTGAAGTCATTGACCCACAGACGCACTCCCTCATCAGTGTGTTGGAGAACACCTGTTATGTGTACCCTGTATTTATAGCCCTCAATCCTATAGAGGAGTGTGGGATATTATATACTGTTTGACTGTTACTGTGTTTACTGAGTACCTCTAAATATATACAGTATATAGCCTCTTAGGCATTTCTCTAAAGAAGACCTTTATTTTTTCTAGGCCTTTTGCCTGTGCCTTCGTTTTGGTTGATCTATTTGGTGGGCCTGTCTTTTGACCATATTTGAGCAAGAATGTTTTTGTTTGTTCAAGTCTGTGTTCTCTATTAAAGAAAGAGAACCACAACCCTGTGTTTGACTCCTCTCTACATCAGGTCATTACATATTATTTCTTACATTAGCAGGATATACAGTGCCTTGCGAAAGTATTCGGCCCCCTTGAACATTTCGACCTTCTGCCACATCTCAGGCTTCAAACATAAAGATATAATAAGCTGTAATTTTTTGTGAAGAAGCAACAACAAGTCGGACACAATCATGAAGTGGAATGAAATTTATTGGATATTTCAAACTTTTTTAACAAATAAAAAACGGACAAATTGGGCGAGCAAAATTATTCAGCCCCTTTACTTTCAGTGCAGCAAACTCTCTCCAAAAGTTCAGTGAGGATCTCTGAATGATCCAATGTTGACCTAAATGACTAATGATGATAAATAGAATCCACCTGTGTGTAATCAAGTCTCCGTATAAATGCACCTGCTCTGTGATAGTCTCAGAGGTCCATTGAAAGCACAGATAGCATCATGAAGAACAAGGAACCCACCAGGCAGGTCCAAGATACTGTTGTGGAGAAGTTCAAAGCCGGATTTGGATACAGAAAGAATTCCCAAGCTTTAAACATCCCAAGGAGCACTGTGCAAGCGATAATATTGAAATGGAAGGAGTATCAGACCACTGCAAATCTACCAAGACCGGGCCGTCCCTCTAAACTTTCAGCTTATACAAGGAGAAGACTGATCAGAGATGCAGCCAAGAGGCCCATGATCACTCTGGATGAACTGCAGAGATCTACAGCTGAGGTGGGCGAGTCTGTCCATAGAACAACAATCAGTCGTATACTGCACAAATCTGGCCTTTATGGAAGAGTGGCAAGAAGACAGCCATTTCTGAAAGATATCCATAAAAATTGTTGTTTAAAGTTTGCCACAAGCCATCTGGGAGACACACCAAACAAGTGGAAGAAGGTGCTCTGGTCAGATGAAATCAAAATGGAACTTTTTGGCAACAATGCAAAACATATGTTTGGCGTAAAAGCAACACAGCCCTTCACCCTGAACACACCATCCCCACTGTCAAACATGGTGGTGGCAGCATCATGGTTTGGGCCTGCTTTTCTTCAGCAGGTACAGGGAAGATGGCTAAAATTGATGGGAAGATGGTTGGAGCCAAATACAGGACCATTCTGGAAGAATGAACCTGATGGAGACTGCAAAAGACCTGAGACTGGGATGGAGATTTGTCTTCCAACAAGACAATGATCCAAAACATCAAGCAAAATCTACAATGGAATGGTTCACAAATAAACATATCCAGGTGTTTGAATGGCCAAGTCAAAGTCCAGAACTGAATCCAATCGAGAATCTGTGGAAAGAACTGAAAACTGCTGTTCACAAACACTCTCCATCCAACCTCAGCTCGAGCTGTTTTGCAAGGAAGAATGAGCAAAAATTTCAGTCTCTTGATGTGCAAAACTGATAGCGACATACCCCAAGTGACTTACAGCTGTAATCGCAGGAAAATGTGGCGCTACAAAGTATTAAGGGGGCTGAATAATTTTGCACGCCCAATTTTTCAGTTGTTTATTTGTTAAAAAGTTTGAAATATCCAATAAATTTTGTTCCACCACATGATTATGTCCCAGTTGTTGTTGATTCTTCACAAAAATTACAGTTTCATATCTTTATGGTTGAAGCCTGAAATGTGGCAAAAGGTAGAAAAGTTCAAGGGGGCCGAATACTTTCGCAAGTCACTGTAACAGCATTTTTAGATGCTGTTTTTACAGTAAATGCTAAGTGATCATTGAGAAGAGAATTCTATTATCAAACAATTTAACATAAAACTACATTGGGTTAGTGCCACAATATAAGATTGTCAGGTGTAATGCCTCAAGTGTTAATTCATGATTGATAAAGTTAAAATCTTCAGATGTAGACGGCTTTTCAGTATCCAGAATCCAACACGAAACCCTTGAATTGCAAGCGCAATGCTACTTATTGTATATCAACAGAGAAACACTGGACCCAGTTGAGGTTAGTTTATCAGAGCCTCCCGAGCAAACAGTTTTAATGTGTGCCTTAGCAAATATTTGCAGCCCTACGTCAAATTCAAAAAACAAATTAAGAAAATCATGGAGGCATGTGTGAAAAAACAACATTGTTAGGCCCGTGTAGTGCTCCACAAAATTGGGCCTATCAGAGGAGCAGCTGAAGTGTTTTCCCAGAGAGCTGTGCTGCCTTCAGGCCCATAGATCACACTGTGCCTTCCTTATTAAGAGCTTTAACAAAATCTGGCTTTAGCTAACACCCCTGTGATTCACTGATAGGGTCTGCTATGAAGAGAGGCAAGCAGAATGTCCATTTCTTTTACACTGTGCCTTAAGTTTCACCAGTATCCCTAAACAGATTAGAATGGTACATTGTTTGTGATAAAAAGGACTTACATTGGAGGTTGAGGAATGGAGAAATTATAGTTCAGCTCAATGAGCTTAAGCCAGAAGTGGTCCAAATTGTGTGCCCTGTTCATTCTATCCTCTTTCTCTGAGCCTGTAATTAGGACAGAGGAATCAACCACGTACACTGAATGGGAGAAACATGATTGGTACATACCACTCTAAGAGCAGGACAGAGTGAGACAGCAGCACGTAGGACTTTGCATCCTTGAATACTTTACAATATCCCCTTAGCTTTAAAAAATGTGATGATTTAACATGACACGTTTACAATTTACAACATAAAAATCTTTATACTAAGCAAAGACATGTATTCTGTTAAAAGTGCTACTTTCATATAATTTATAGTAGGCATGCAATCATCCAAGTCTATTCTGAAACGGCTCACATGCCAGTGCCCTCCCCCACATTATGTTTACTTTCTAAACAATGTAGCAGTCAGGGATTTGAAACCCCTGGCCAATATATTTCAAATCAATGGCTACACACTTACCTTTTGGCTGTAAGCTGACTGAGGTTCACGGTTAGCAGTGTTTCCTACGACACATCGGTTCAGCTAACTACCATGTTAAGCAAGCAGTGGGATTAGAAGCAGCGTAGTAATAGAGTAACAATGCATCGCAACAGAGTATATTTTTATGACCAATGTACAAATCAGTGCCTCTTCCTTTTTGAGTAACCACAGTGTTCATACACATATTGCTAGCCCATTCATTTCCAGGGTATGCCAGGACATGCTGATTCTGTAGGTAGCAAATGACTTTAGACCTGAGCATCCCATGAGTGTTTGGCACTCATTCAAAATAAACTTAAATGTTTGCCAAAGATATTTACTCTCAACATAACCATTTATAATTCATTTTAAATATGTTCTTTTCTCAACTCATGTAAGCTTAGCCTTTTATCGTTTGATTGACAGCTAGATATCATAACCACATGGCAAAAGTGAAATGCTATGATATGTTTTAAGCAGTTTTGTCAATGGGATGGGATTTAGACAAATATGTTGAAAATAACACCAGAAAATTGGATGAACAAATTATAATATTTGTAAAGAATATAAATAACAATAACAATAATCATGAAAATCACAATAATTATAGGCAAATGGTTGAATTCTGCATATTCCCATTGATGTATGAACTGGTTGTGACCTAATACCATTACTTCAATTACTAAAATAGAAGTCCTAGTTTTATGACAGCATGCTGGGAATTTCCCATACTCTTGACCTCCCACCTCTCATTGTATGAGAAAGTAGGGAGTTTGAGGCCAGAAAAGCCAGCAGACCCAGCCCAGTGGCCCTGCACGGCTGATGGATCAGCCTTTCATGCCCTCTGCTGCTCAGTTTAGTGCTCCGGCAGCACTGCGGCTCATTGTTCTGTTGCCTCAGGCCACAACACTAGGCATTCCTTATCACTGTCTCTGATAGACCTGCTAGCTGATGCAGAGAGAGCACCTCCATCCCAACATATAGTGAGGCGGAGTGTTGATGTGCATCTTCAGTGGTAATGAATCAGGTCAGGGCATCCTACCAACAATGTTCATGTGTGGGGAAAACATTATGAGGGGGTGACAGAGGCTATTTCAGATGGATCCTTCTATTAAATGTACTATGAGAAGCTGTAATCCATAGTTCACTGGTTCTACATCCATTCAATGCTTCCTCTAGTTTTAGCCACCGTCAGATTAAAATTTATGGAAGTACTGTAGTACGGAAGAGTACTGCAATTTTTTGATTTTTTAATGGCCAAATGGAGTCGATATTGGTGACTTTGAGATGGTCATACAACACCATTACCATTTATTGTATGCATTGGCTGAAGTTAGTTGAGGTATGTAATTGTTGATTTAAGAACATTTGTATTATTTCTCTTTAAGTACTGTGTGATTCATGGAAACATTGGTGCCATCTGATGGAAGATAATTTATTTTGTGATAGCCTCATTGTTAGATTCAGATAAGATACACTGTATTTATAAAGGTCTTCTTACCGGAAAACATTGTGGGGATTGATCTGTAATCAAAATTCTGTCACCCTGGGACCGGACCGAACCTGGAGCATCTGGGACCAGCCTATTTAGTGAACCATGAGGAGGTGCAGGCCTAGACAAGTTCACTGGCCACACACAATCTGGTCTCTCTTTTAGAACGCAGCTGGACTGCAGTTGTCTTCCACTGCCACTAAAATCAACCCAAGGTGAGAATTATTAAGACCCAGCACAACAACCTGTGTACCGCACATCCAGGCCAATGCCTAACAGCGGGTGTTTCCATGTGTGATTCACAGAGGAAGAGTTTTACTTTTATCTACAACTGTTTAATACAGCTACACATTCATATGAATTGGTTAGAGAGGGGCCATGTGTGACGTTTCCACTGGTGTATTACCCAGTGTATTGCTAGTTTTCTATTCCAACATTGTTTAGATTTTTTGCAATAAAGCAGCGGTTTCGATTTGCACACATTGTGCTTTCCTCTTCCCGGCACTGTCCCATGTGAGAACCACTAGGTGACAGGATGACAAATGGAAATGGTGTCCCTTGCACAAAGTGCAGGGATTATTTTCAGTCACTATAGGGGATGGGATTAATAACTGCAACACAGTGGCAAAGGGTAATCACAGTAGATTAAGAATAGGAAATCCCCCAGACACAGAAGACAGTAATGGTGTCTCTACTGCCAAGTCTGTAAGGAAGTATTAACCGTGACAGGGAAGAACTAAACCAACAGGTAATATTGCTACAGTAATATGCTACAATGGTAGTTTGAATGGCACACTGATTACACTGAAATGACTGTTTTGTTAAAATTGTCTAATAGGCCTTTAGAGCTGTGTTGAACACTTTTCTGACATGATGATATACAAGTGCAGTACAAATCAGCTGGAGGCTGTAGGAACACAAGAAACCGTGTTTCAGAGGGATGTTGTCATTCGCGGTTATACCATTGACATTGTGAAATTATTTTCCCTGCAAGCGAGGCTCAGAGAAAATGACAATGTAAACAATGGTGTAAATCCTTGTTGGAAACGTCGACACAATGTTCACCACTTTGGATTAGGATGAGGAGCTCACGACAATGAAGGACTGTGGTGCCATCATTAAGACACACCATCGTTCGAGGGGGACAATTCATTGTTCTACTAACTCCCTCTTTTACAGTGAGCATGAAGAGCTACTGTACCTATTTCTACCTACTAAGAAATTGATCCTGGATTCATAAACGTATCCTCACACAAGAATGCTGGGTGCTCCTGGGTTTTGGTGCAACAATAAATTTGGGGACTGGGGGGTGTTAAACATTTGCAGAAGAAATATCAGAAAATATGAGGTCAAAGGAATACGAGCCATGAGGGAGAAAAGTGAGAAAAATAGAGAAGAGTTTGACTGGAGGGGCAGAAGACATTCAGTAGCTACTTGGCAGGAGTCTGGCTCCCAAAAGCAGCCGCATAAGCAGCATTATATCTTTTATATATTTTTTATGTATTTATATATTTAAGGTGGTGCATATTCAACATATTCTGCCCTCTGTCATGTTTTCAATCAGGCTGGACCATAAAGTATTGTCAGAAGTAATCACAGCTGCCCATTGGGGCATCAACGAGGGACACCCAACTGTCAGGGTGCATTCATACTTAAGCATAAGTGCATGGGCTGGGCCTGCATGTGGGCAAAGCCAGAAAAAGCCATTTGTAAGATTTGTTTTCCTCTATTTTTGTTCAGTTGCTAGAAGACCTCTTCTGTGAGCTTGCAGCGAATTACTTAACCACAGGGCATGGGCGGAGGGGCAAGCTGGCAAATTGCACTGCCCTCTGTGAAGAGAGAAAATATCTATGATATTCAACCTGGTTTATTACTTGTCAAACTACATTTAGGACTATCAATATTTGTTCAATGAAATTTGTATCATTATTTTGTCTTTTTACCATATATATTAATAATATTTGTTAATCCATGAATAAATATAAACTTAATCTCTATGCAGATACCATTGTTTATGCAATTGCCCCTACGGCTGACTAGGCACTTTCTGAGCTCCAATCTGCCTTTATAGCCATACAGACTGCTCTCGTTAATTTAAAACTGGTACTTAATGCAGGCAAAACTAAATATATGTTTTTTTCAAATACACGTCTGAATACATGTGATGATTTATGTATCCATTCATTGGATGTTGCCTCCATATACTATGTGAATGCTTATATATATATTTGTGGATCTGGTTTGATGATAGGCTCTTCTTTAAAGTGCATGTTGATAAGTTGGTTAAAAAGCGAAGAGACAAAGTGGGTTTCTTTTATAGGAATAAGTCTTGTTTGACACAATAATAGAAAGCAAATTGTTGAATCCACTTTTTTGACAGTCACTGACTATGGAGACATAATTTATATGCATGCTCTGCCTTTGTGCTTAAACCTTTAGATGCAGTTTATCATAATGCCATTCGTTTTATCACAGGAGACAAGTTCAGCACCCATCATTGCATACTGTACCAAAAAGTAGACTGGCTCTCTAAAGTCTCGCAGAGAATTGCATTTTTCACTTTTTGTCTATAAAGTTAGATGTTTAGATTGGGGGAGCTTATTAAGGCTTAGCAGGGGATGGGGGGGTGTATCAAAAGGACTGTACCTCAGCAACATGTGGATGTTATTAGCTGTCACACAGGTGCAATTATTCACCATGTTATTCCATAACTTACCAAATACTGCAACTATATGTAATCCTTTCCTGCCTTCATGCACCTGAAACATTGAAATGATGCTTGTCCCAGGTACATATCAAAACATGATTGAATAAACATTTCCTTCCATCCATCGTATATCGTATATAAACTAAGAAATATCTTTTTTTTCTATTTCTAGTATATATACGATGGATGGAAGGAATCATTTCAATCATGTTTTGATTTTAACAAAGCCTGGTAAAATTGCCATTGTCCGTTTTGTGTCATTATTTCCACTTGATTGGTTTTGGATCTGAACCACCCAGAAAACAACATGTTGTTGATAACTAACTCTTCCCTGGAGGAGATCTAAAAATCATCACCATAATAACCCTGTAGTGGCTTTGATGACTGCACTTGAGCAGGAGGGGGTTGGGGCACCTGCAATGTCATTTCAGCAACTGGTTGATAGCTAGGATGAAGTTAACGTAGCTGTCACATATATGGGGGTGTGGAGGAAGGGAGACCAGGCAGGGAGCAGAGTTCTATGGTTTTAATCAACCCCATTGCTTGCAATATGACATTACAATGAATACAACTAATATTTCTACCCAGTGTAAGGCATAGTTACTTTTAGGATTACTTTTTAGTTACTTGATGAGTTCACAATTTTTAGGAAGTCCCTAATTGAGACAAAATGATCAGGTAAATGGAGTTCATATCTTACTGGTGACAATAATTTATATTTTCTTTACTCTTTCTATTTGTTTTATAGGTCACTGTTAAGATATGAACTCCATTTACCTGATAATTTTGTCTTAATTAGGCACTTCCCAAAACTTGTGAACTCATTAAGTAACTGAAAAGTAATCTTAAAAGTAACTTTGCCCAACACTGATTCTACCTGACTTGCACACTGGACAGAGATTGGAGAATGCACAACAAATAAGTATTACTAAATGCTATGCTCTTAAGCGTGGCATACAGAATGTCAAAATGCATTGAATACAGCAAGCCAGGTAACCAAACGCAACAATACAATAATGAACCACACCACCCTCTGGACCCATAGGCTTATAAAGCTACAGAGTACTTGTTAACACCAGCTGGTAGCAATAGGCAATTAGACATAACAAGCTCTTTGCTACACTCATAAAATTTAGACCTGGTACTTACTACTGGAGTCCAGAGGGTGGTGCTAACATACCATATACACACATATAGGCATAAATCAAAACAACAGTACATACACACAGGCCATACAATATAAACTGAATATACATCTATACATAAGAGAGTGCATGGGCCCTATCTCACAGCCTGCGCAATTGACTTTTTACACCAACGCATGTATCATTCCTATCTTAGACCCAACGCATATGGGACCTTTCCCTCCACTGAAAGGTGGGAATGAACTTGTGTTTGTTGGGCGGTTCAGCGAAAAGAAGAGGCGTGTTCCGGCGCAAAAGTTTCCTGGTGCTATCTTGCAGTTTCCGAAAACAATTCCGCCACTAACCAGAAAAAAAACATTCAATCAACATACAAGTCATTTGCGATGCTAATAGTAAAATCACCCATGTCTTTGTGAATTACCCTGGCTCAAGCCACGACTCATTTATGGCAAACTCTGCAATATTTGATGGGAATCCCCCCTGGATGGGTGGCTGTAAAGGGGACAACGCTATCTGTGAAAGACATGGCTGAGGATGACACCATTTGATGCTAGCAACAGTGCGTGTAATGTTGTTTAATCGAAAACATACACAAACACGCAGCGTAGCCTATTTGAACGAACATTAGGCATACTGAAAATGCGCGTCCGGAGTTTGGATAGGACAGGAGGCACTTTACACTGATGACATAAATTAGTAAATATTAGAGGACTTAAGGAGACAGATCTGTGTACGAGATGTGATGTTGAAATGCATGTGCCGTTGCTTGCCACATTTTGTAAAAAAGAAAAATCAATAATCTGCCATTATAATACCAATCCGCCATGGAACATGCGCACGTGCTATTAAAGGGAATGTGAGATGACGCTCTGATTGGTTTATTGCACGTTACGCCGAAACCACACCTATGAATAATGAAGCTACTTCAGTCCTACCCATTTTTGATGTGCGTCGGGCACAATAGTTATTTATCCCGCCGGTAAAATAGCAACAGCGCCCAAGACCCTCTCACAATGTCACTTGCGTTTCGCGTTTGATACTTGCATTTCAGATCATTAAAATAGGGCCCCATGTCTCAGTTCATGGAACGCCACCACACTCTGGGTTGGCGTGACAGTTGCTGTCTGGTTGTCTCACGTATGTCTTGTCTGTGTCACTTCTGGTGAGAGTATCTGCTGCCGATTCTCCCTGGAAATTGTGTGTATTCTGTTTTTTTTTGTGTCTCCTAGTTAGCCTTTTTGTTGCTTTAGATTTTTTTGTCTCTAATATCTGGCTAATTGGGTGTGAAGTTTGACTATAGTTGGACTATACAAAGTTGGTATATAAGTTGGGCTATACACTAGCTTGCATTTTAGCTAGCTTGTATGTCAGCGTGGCCTGTGAGGTGTGTAGCTAACCTTCACCTGGATTATTCTACTAATCAATGGACTCCCGATATTACTGTTCTGGAAAATAATATTATCTGATGGACCCTTCTGCACCTTCTTTTGGATTTTCAATGCAGATTTCACATGCAAATTGTCCTGCAACAAGTTCTACAACAACTTTAAACTCCTACCAACCTCCAGTCCACTAACTGCTAACTGACAAGCTCTTCAGAACATTTTCTCTCTCTGGCTTTCATTTTGGCAACTCCATTTCAATTTGTTTGTCACGGCCGGCAGGGGTTGACATTAAATTTATTGGCCACTTGTCCTTTGGACAAGTAAGTCTGGTGTTTTACTTGTCCAATATCAAAAACTACTTGTCCGAAACATATGTTTCAAGTATTGTGATTAACATGCATCTCTGTAATTCAGGGAAACAAGCAATACATTTCTCTCATTGTCACATAGAAACCAGGGATTTTATGAGAAAAAAGTTTGAAAAATGAATTTGTATGAGGGAACTTCTTCTGTGATGACACCAAAGCCATTGTTCAGGGAATAAAGGCCATCAAGAAAAAATGTCCAATTTGCTCTGGAAAGCACTAATTTAAACACATGTCAAGTGCCATCTTATTTACACAACATGGCCTAAAACTAACATTTTGGTCACACACTAGCAGGTAGATAAAAATAATCGACCAGTCACTGAGATTACTTAGCCAATATGTTTGAGAAAAGTTCCTTAAATAATGTATATATTCCGAGAAATAAAAACAAGGTACACTGCTGCACTTTTATTTTCACTTTTGTGAAAAATACATACGGGGCCCTATCTTACACCCGATAATTCTGGGTGTATTGCTATCTTGAGGCATTGGAAAGTGATCACGCCATTGACCAACAAAAACCTGGTCTAAAGTGAATGGCGCAGCATATCATTGTTATTTTAACAGCACATAAGTCAAATGCACCTAGGCGTATGCACAGCGCGTGCACACTATGCTTGTTGCACACACACAGGGAAGCACAGCAGCACACAAACATGCAAAAGATTACAAATAAAAATATGCAAATCCGCCATCATATTAGCAATGCGCAAAAGGTACAAACTCGCCTGGCTCTTAAAGGGAATGAGAGATGAATCTCAGATTGTTTTATTGCATGTTATGCCCAAAACACACCTATGAATAAGTGAAGACACTTAGTACAACCCATTTAGACCACGTGCCCAGCACTTGGACCCTTTTTACTTCAGTCACTAATTGCAGATTAACTAGTTTAGCTCAATCTCTGCACTTTTTCACTTGTCCAGTCGAACAAGTGCAGTCTACACTCTACTTGTCCAACAATTTTTGTACTTGTCCCTGTCAAGCAGACAAGCATTAATCCCTGGCCTAGGCCCCAGCTGTCTATTCACTCTGAGTAATTCTCCACTTTTCTCCGAGGTGGGGGCCTGGGAGTACTCTGTAGGCTCCCTTTATGTCTGTATACACCTGACCTAGTGTTTTGCCCTTTCTGGTTTCGATCTTGATGTTTTTGTGAAACTTGGGTAGGACTGATTTTAGGTTTGAGTGTTTAAAGTCTCCTGCCACAATGAACTTAGTGTTAGCTTTTGGGTGAACATCAACAGCCACAAACACAGCAGTGAACTCCTGGGGTAAATAGAACAATCTGCATTTAAGCAGCAGGAATTCCATGTCTGCACAGCAATGTCTCTCCATGACGGTAACATCCTTGCACCAGTTGTTATTGATAAAAACGCATACTCCTCCCCTCTCATCTTACCAGACTGAAGTGTGCGGTCTGATCTGTAAACACCTTAGCCTGCTAGATCCACAGCTTTTCTCATGTAGCCAGGTCTCTGATATTATCATGACACACATGGCCGCGGGAACTAGGGGTGCTGAGGGTGCTGCAGCACCCCCCGCTGACAGCACGTGAATTTAAAATGATAATACTTCAAATAAAGTTTTAGTTTTTCAGACGGTTTTTAATTTTCCACCTTTATTCATAAAATTGTTTAGAATATAATTTTGTCTATAATAGAATATATATATTTAGAATATCAGATTGTCAAAAAGACATCCATTAATGTATTTTCCCCTCTTCACAACATGGTAGGTGAGACACATGTACAGAGGTTAATTTTGTGCATCTCAAACTACAAGCGGCTGAGTTCACACGTTTTGTGAAGTTCCTGAATAAGAACACAATTACCAATACGGGAGTTCATCAGTGATCTATGATATGAATAGAAATAATATAAAAATATTAATTAGGCCTAACAAGTTGGTTATAAACGCCCATTACCTGGTTATTTATGTTTTATTTAGGAACTTCCCAAAATGGGTAATCCCAGATGCAATTAGTTGGTAAAGCACAACAATTACCTACTGCAGTAGTCTACATGTGTCCTAGGATTGGGTAATTTGAACAAAATATATTGTCAGGATAATTTGACTTTTTTTTCTTTGTAATTTTCCCAGATTTTCTTCCCTTCCTAATGCACTCTCTAATTCTGCCTTCACTGTAGCTCCGCAACTCTTTGTACAGATCTGTGGGATGACGAGGGGTGCCCTGCGCACATGGTTTACCCACCACGTCGCCCCAGCCACCGATTATTTACACACTGTTCTCCCAACATGGAGGACTTTGGTCAGATCATGCACAGGATGATTACGTTCAGATACTTCTGCGATTTAATTTACAGGTGCCTTTAAAATATGTAGAATAATATATACTTGTATCACAATAATTTAAACAACCTTTTCATGGAATTCAAAGGATTTAGATGTAGTAAATATAATAACTGTGTTTAAGATAATTTTATAGCTACGTACATTTACATTTTATAATAGTAATTTTTCGTAATCAACGACAACGATAGGGATGATTTCTAACAAGAAAGCCTCTGATTTGCTGCTCCATTAAGGTTTGAAAAGACCTAGTAAAATCTGATATGTTTATTGTCCTTTTTTAATTCCTAAAACTATCGGAAGGAAAGTATTAAAAACGGTTTTACCGAAATCACCTATATTTGGCCAATGTCCACAGTATAATAACTGAATAATGGTGTTGGTGCTCAATACATTTATTTTTGACCCACATAAACTGTTTTTTAGATTAAATGATCACATTCTTTTTAGTCCTGCGCTAATGCAAACTACATTTTAATTGGTTAAAACAGAAAAGCATTAAACTATTATTGGTCAAAAAGACGACACCGGTATTGCCAAACACAGAGGAGGGAGATGGAACCACATATGACAAACATAGATTTTATTTTGAGACAAGCTAAAATTAAAGCAGGGGAGGGTCAAATATGATGAGCAAAACTTTTAATACGAGACTTAAATGGTAAAATTGAGCTCTGGCACGACGTTAGTTCTTACCATCTTGCAGAACCATGCCCCCCCCCCCC
>JACXGM010010688.1:0-20056 GCA_016801145.1 Umbra pygmaea | reverse complement strand
CATCATGGATGTGGAGCTGACAAATCTGCAGCAATTGTGTGATGCAATAATGGTAATATGGACGATATAAGGCAGTTCTGAAGGCAAAAGTGGGTCCAACCCGGTACTACACTGTGTTTACGCAATTTTAAGGGAAGTCAGTATTTTTGACCATATAGCCCTATTGAGAACTTGTGGTTCCTTCTTAAATGGTCAATTTACAGTGAAGGAAAACAGTACACCTCTCTGAACAGTGTCTGGAAGGCTGTGGTTGCTGCTGCACAAAAAGATGATCGTTTGAGGTTTAATTACATTTTGAATTGACCGAGAGCACTGTAGTTGTTCAATAATATATATAATATTAATAAATATCCTCAAGAATACAATTTACCTAATTATTGTGCACACAGTGTAGCAAGGTGTACCCAATGAAATGGGTGGTGAGTGTATTTATAGATAGAACCCAATAAAGTATGTTCATGAATTACATGTGCCGTTGCCCCTATAACAGTTTCAGACCAAGATAATCATTTTATACTGTGCTCATGCTTGCAAGCAGCAGATTTACTCTACAACACCACAAACAGTTGGTTGCCTCTTAAATACAACGTTTGCTTTTCTGGCCAGCATCTCTAGTGAGGTTGGGCTGTTTGTGGAAGGGCCGTGAGCAACGACGGCAGCGGTCTTTCCACCCAGTCCAGGGCGTATGGCCTACCACAGTCTCTACCCTCATTCCTTGGCACGACACCACAAGCCCTGTAACATACCCGTTCCCGGTCACAACAGGCCCTGCCTGGGCAGCTGCACGAGACGGCTGCCTATGGCCTGAAGTCCAGTCTGCTAGGAGCCGTAACACAGATACTTAACCCACCCTGGCCTGTTGAATTTATCTGGAACGTCCCGTTGTAGGCACACATGACACATCCACCACAGCTGTCTTCCTCCTTTGCACAAAACGCTCATTATCCGTTTCTACGACAGACATCCACACTCAGACTGTAACAGTTGAAGAACTGCAGGGATCTGGAAGTTGAACGTGCAAATGCAGGAAAAATGTCTTACTATTGCTTACACGATGATTCATGTTTAAGTTGTTTATCTAACCCAGGAGTAGATGTACCATTTTGATGTTGATGGATGCATGTTTCATCATGGTTTGAATTAACCCGTAATAAAAGCCTGTGGCCTAAGTGACAACACAGCACACATCATTAAAGTCACTTTCTAAATGCTGCCCAACACATTTGTAGTGCACTTCTCCTGACCAGGTCTCCAGTGAATTGTAGTACACTACACTCTAAAGAGCTAAAAGTGGTTAATGGCTTGTAATTTTAGGGGAACCACTTTAAGTGCTATATAGCACCTATCTTTAAAAATGGTGCTATGTAGAATCATAAGAGGTTCCATATAGCACCTTAACCACCCCAAAGAACCGCTGAAGAACCAAACTGGGCTTAAAAGGTTCTTTAAATGGTTATGGTGCTATATAGCACCACTACTTCTTCAGCGGTTCTTCAGCGGTTCTTTAGGGTGGTTAAGGTGCTATATGGAACCTCTTATGGTTCTACATAGCACAATTTTTAAAGATAGGTGCTATATAGCACTTAAAGTGGTTCACCTAAGATTACAAGCCATGAACCACTTTTAGTGCTATTTAGCACCATTTGTTTTAGAGTGTAAGTGGGAATCAGGGTGTACAGCATTTAGGATATAATCACCCACCCAAAGTAGAGCTGCAGGTCTCACCTTTCCTTATGACCGAAAAATATTCACCACATCCTCCATGCTAAAACTGTTCCAGTTACAATGTTGATCAAAATAGATGTTCTCTGAAAGATTGTGCAGTATTTCCTGAATTATTTAGTTTGGACTGAAAACTGGGTAAGTCATGGGTGACCAATATTTAGGGTTCACTTTTTGGACAACATTAAAAATGAAAGTGTCCTCTGAGTCCTACCTGCTAAAACAATTGAAAGAACTTAAAAACGCATTGTTTTGCTTTATAGATTTATTGAAACTAAACAAATCATAAGAAAACTCTATAGCTGGCTTCTTTTTATAAAACAATACAATACATAAGGTATATTATCACTCTTGGTCTGCTCTAAGGAATTGACTGTGAATAATCTTGAAGAAAAAGAGCTCAGTACATTCCTTACAACAATAGCAAATTAGGTGAGTATACTGCTGGAACATGCTCAGATATGTCCCATCACACAATGAAATACTTCCATATAACTGTACGTTTCTTTTCATCAACACTAAAAAGAGATAGTTAAATGTCGCAATGTGAATTTGTCAATAAATCATGCTTTAGGTTTGGGTGTGCACATCTGGTGCTACATGCACTTATGTTGGATTGACAGTTGTCTGCTACTGAAGAACACCTTGTTTCATTATTGCAGTGTTGTTCATTTGCTGATCAACTCAGTGAATGAGGACTATAGCCACTTTGGTCCGTATCATACTTTACATTCATTTTAATGCGTTTATGCAACATACAGTAGACTGAGCATATACTGTATATGCTTCTATATACCCATATTTTAAAAGTAAAAAATTAAAAAGGCTAAATCTACACACCACAGCAAGTTACTTTGGATAAGAGTGGCTGCTAAATCAGGGGTTCCAAACCCTTTTCTCTTACTGTACCATCAAGTGAATTTTGCTCTGTACGCAATACACAGAAGTATTCTCTCAGGTTCAATTTACCTGTAAGCTTATTACTGTGGAGTTTTTCCTAGCCACTGTGCTCCAATTTCACCTTATTGCTTGCTTTTTGTGGTTCTAGGCTGGGTATCTGTAAATGCACTTTGTGACGTCTGCTGATGTAAAAAGGGCTTTATAAAATAAATTAGATTGATTGATTTAATAGTACCCCTGTCTGAGAAGCACTGTCTTCAATGACAAAGGTGTAACTATAGCTATACCCAAATGCAAATAAAGAATTAAATGCTGACTATTGCTAATATGATGGTGCATGCATGACAAAAAATAAAACAATAAAAAATATTTCTACTTAGGCATCAGCTATTAACAGCTATTATGGTGGATAGATTCCTTTATCGATGAAGTTTAGACATATGGAATATCGTCATGGAGATCTAAAACTGCACATTTGTTTGGTACTTAGCATAAGTGATGAAACAACCAAGCAGGTTTGATCTATCCAGATATTATAAAAGCGATTTATATTATGTGCCCAGACCAATGCCACAGTAAAACATTAATTATACCATGGAAAAAAATACTAAGAAAACATTAGGTAAAAACTTAAGACAGCCAGTCCTCATGAGGGAGAAAACTTCACAGAAGAGCTGGTGAAATGTATTGTTACCAAAGGTATAGGCAATTTACAGCCATGTCAAAGGAAATGCACTGCAAATTTATTTCCCAGGTCAGCCGCTGCTCGCGTCCAAACCCCAGTAGCAGACACCGTGTAATGGAGCGGGTGGCTGCGCTTGTCATCCGTCCAACACAACCTTGAAACGCAAAGGGAATCATCGATAATAACAGCACTAGGCAGAGGATACATCCCAAATGTGATACATTTTCTAGTGCACTTACATTGACCATGTCCCAATTAGCCATATAGAAAAGAGGGTGCCATTTAGAATTCATTGGAGGGAAAATAAGGGCATTTGTTCCCATTTAATTGGTTCTCGGCACAGCCCCCGACGCTAAGAGCATTCGATCAGTAATTTAATGTTCTGTTTTTCTGTACTATAATGTAGCTATAAAACGTTTCCCCGTCTCTATAAAACACCGTATTGACTCAGCTTTTCCTTTTAGGGTTTGTATTGATGAGGTCTGGGCGTATTATACAGAGGCAGAGGCTTTTGGGGGAGGGTCCTCGACCTGCACTTTGCCTTTTCCTGACAGCATCCGAGCTTCTCGACCGCTGTGTCCAAGACATGATGAAGGTGAGCTGCTGACAAGGCTCTCTGATCCAAACCAAGGCAAGCTGTCTAGAAATACCTCAAACATGGATTCTTTTTAGCCAGAGCACAGAGTGGAAATCTACTTGACAGGTACAGGGTGTAGCCTTCATTTAGTTATTTTTGCTCAGACCTCTGGGAAAAAACTTGAACAAAACTCAATATCCTTTCTGGAAGTGAAGGTGATTGTTTTTCTTACATTATTTTATTGAAGAAGAAACTGTTTAATTTACATCACAATTGTCACAGTAAAAAAAAGGATGGATCAGCATTTACTGCATTTTTTATCCATGTCATTTTCATATATTATTTGTCAGGAAAGTGCAGAAAGAACCAAATCCAGGCTGGACTACTATATGTGCCCTGGAGCAAGGCAGCACTTGATCACTAATTTGCGTTTAATTCGAATCCGTTAATCCGTATCGTAGTTGTCCTGCTAAACAGCGATATAGCCGACTACGCAATACCGAACCTTGAAATCAAGTTATTATGATCAAATTTGTGTCCTGAAGCGAAATCTGTTAAGAACCACTGATTTTTAATAAAGGTTAGGCCAATGCGAAATACACTATATGACAAAAAGTATTGAAGTATTGATTTCAAGTGTTTCAGCCATACATGTCTCTCATAAAATGTAGCTCATAGCCATGGAATCTCAATCGACCAACGTTGGCAGGATATGGGTCAAACTGAAGAGCTCAGTGACTTTAAACATAGCACTCTCATACGCCACCTTTGCCACAAGCGAGTGTAAACAAGTGGAAATACGCTCTGTAGTGATGAATTAATACCCGTGGTTTTGGAATGGGATGTCCAACAAGCTCATATACATACAGTGGGCTGTAAAATTACTGGCGCCCCTGACTTGCAATACACAAAAATATAATTATAGAGAAAAACTAAAAATTCCAATGTGAGAAATACTTAATGTGTCAATGGAACCAACTAATATCATTTATTGATTAAATTTAAAAACTGTCCTCCAAAACAAGTCTTCACAATCAATGGCACACTTAAAGAATATTGTAAATATCATCTACCAAAATTAAACCAGGAATGAAATTCCACTTATTTAAGTTCATCTTAAGGAATGATATTGAGCCATTACATAATTTCCACAAGGGGTATAAAAAGGAGGTAACACATGCAATATCCCTTTGTCATCAAAAACCATGAAGAAAACAAAACAACTGGCAGTTCAAAAGAGAAAGTCATAGACCTTCATAAATCTGTTAATGGCTCCAAGAAGATCCACAAACTATTGAATATACCACTGAGCACTGTCAGGGCAATTATTAAAAAATTCAGAAGATATGAAACAGTTGAAAATCTCACGGGTAGAGGGACGCAAATGCATTTTGTCCACCAGGATATGTAGGAGGATGGTGAGAGAAGCAACAAAATCCTCAAGAATCATTGTGAAATAATTGCAGTCCTTGGTGGAATCTCAAGGTCACCAGGTTTCAAAAAGCATAATCAGATGCCACCAGGTTTTAAAAAGCACCATCAGATGCCACCAGGTTTCAAAAAGTACCATCAGATGCCACCAGGTTTCAAAAAGCACCATCAGACACCACCTCCACAACCACGGCCTCTTTGGAAGGGTTGCCAGAAGAAAGCCCTTTCTGACCCCAAGACACAGAAGCAAGAGATTGAAGATTGACAAATGTCATTTCAATTATGACTGGAGGAAGGTGCTCTGGTCAGATGAGACCAAAATTGATCTTTATAATCAGATACAACATCAGCATATTTGGCATCGAAACAAAGATACATACAAGGAGAGGCACCTTAATATGGTGTTTTGGGAGTGTTTTAATTCCAGAGGTCCAGGGGCACTGGTCAATATTGAACTAGGCGCTCTGCTCATGTTACACCTTTACTTCATGAACTTCACTGGCTACCTGTGGCATCACGTATTCACTTTAAGGTATTGCTGCTAACATTTAAAGCATTAAATGGTCTTGCCCCTCAATATCTGTCTGACTTACTCCACCCTTACCGCCCTGCCTGGTCCCTTAGATCAGCTGAACTTGGTTTATTGTCCGTCCCTTGTTTCCGGTTGTCTACTGTAGGTGGAAGGTCATTTAGTCTTAATGCTCCTAAACTATGGAACTCCCTACCTCTCACAATACGTAGTGCCTCATCCATGGCTATATTCAACACCCAGTTAAAGACATCTATTTAACATGCATTTTGTATGATGTGATTATCTGTTTCCATGTGACTGTAATGTATGTCTGAATGTCTTGTAGTGTATAATGTAAAGCGGCCTTAAGCTATGGAAAGGCGCTATATAAATAAAACTTCTTATTCTTCTTCTTCAATCCAATCGAAAACCTGTGGGCTGAGTTGAAGAGGGCAGTTGATAAGCACAAACCCAAGAATTTGGAGGATCTTGAAAGGATCTGCATAGAGGAATGGTCCAAAACCCTCCAAAATGTGTTCCTTATCCTTGTCAATCATAACAGGAAGAGACTCCATGCTGTTATCCTGCATGTTACACTAAGTACTGAATAAGGAGTGCCAATTAATATGGAACATTGATTTTGGTGAAATTTATTTTGTGTTAAATAATTATATGAGTTTGATTTGTTCCATTGCAACATTAATAAAGTACAGTGTTTCTCACATGTTGGTATTTTGAGTTTCTCTACAATTATATTGTTCATGTTTTTAAAGTATTATTTGTGAATTGCCAGTCAGGGGTGCCAGTAATTTGAGTCCACTGTACTTTTGGCCATATACTGTATATAGAGAAAATATAAACATACCTCAAACATCCAGTTTAAACCTTGCTTATGAATGTTCATATTGTTCATACTAGTAACCCATACCCAAATAATGTTGACTTGTAATATACTTGTATTAATAAAATACTAATACATTGAATGTTAAAGCGCTTTCATGAAATCCAAGAACACTGAACAAAACAATAGAGAACAGAATTAGCAAAAGAAAAGTAAAAAACCTGCCCTTGTATGTAACAAAAACAAAAAAAAGACATTATTAAATTATTATGGATTCATGCTCACCCATGCCCTCACTAGTTTAATTAGGTTGACATTTCCAAAATATTGATTCATTTAAATTGAAATTGTTGAAACAATTGGTTGTTTCACCTAGCTTCTTTAATGTACGCACTTACTGTGTAACTGGATAAGAGCATCTGCTAAATGACTCAAATGTGAAATTTAAATAACGTGCCCTAGATTTGGAATGATCCAATTACAATAATGTTTATGATTTGTATGACATACAGCCGTAATTCTGGCAAATGAAATGGCACACCCATTTCATCTTGTTGATGCTTTCAGATTTAGCACAAAGTCCCTCTAAACTAATAATTACCTGATTATCAAGTTGGCACAGTTTACATGCTTATTTATCATTGGTGGGTACCAATAATTATTCAATCATAATGGGGTTAGGGTTAGGGTTGCCCCTCAACAGTCCCATGACAACACTTCTCCCAGCATGCAGTAACTGAGTTGGAGGTGCCCATTATACTGTATGTTCATATGGTCCTTTCTTCAAAATAGTAGTCCTCATCAGCCAATGTCCACATTTTCAGCTTGACTCTTCAATCTGCCAGAACTTAGAAAGCAGCCATTGTTGATTCCTTATTTAAGAGATTAATTTAACTATTATAGGTCAATACCAAATGGCCTTGGTTAGTTGTTGTTCCCAACTTCACTCAGTAACCCTGATCTGTGTTTCCTGTCCTGTTAGCAACATGTATCTTTAGTCTGAATGGCATCACACAAGTATCAGATCTGTCATAAGCTTATTCTGATGTTTATAATAGAAGATCATCCCCATCAAATGACCAGTCCTTTCCTCTGGGTACTGGTATCTAAGCAGTATTTGGCCTGGTTTGCTAACTCAAAAAGGGCAGTGTGTAAAGTTAGAACATCTGCTGTTTTAGCTCCTTACTGTCAATAGAGAGAGAACCCAAGGCTTGATTCCTCAATCAACTACAGTTCATTACTTGTGCAGTAGAAATCTTGCTCATATTAATGGCTCTCAAAAATATTTAAACCCTCCTTTACACATTTTGATAAAAACTGATTTAATATTTTGGCACTGATCAACACAAAAACATCCATTACATCAAAATGAAAAATAAAACCTTTTTATTCTTCTTGATTGGATACATTTACACCTTTGCTATGATATACTTGAATGAGCTGGGGGAAAAAACTCAATGGGGTAAATTCTGTTGTATCTTTATTACAAAACATTATTGTGTTTAAAGTGCTAGTTTTATTGTAGTGCACATTAACACCATATTTGTATTTGAAACAAATATGAAAACTTGGTCAGAAAGAATATTATTTGCTGGTGAGTCAAGAAAAAAGGCCTTTCTTCTTTTTGGTTTTCTTTGTGCAGGCTGAAGAACTCAAGCCTTTTGGAACTTCTGCCCAGTCTGGTAGCTTTCTCTTCACCGGTTGGCTAACAAGCTGCAGGAAGATGAATAGAGACGCTGAACAATGAGTCTCTCCTGATGTATAGTCATTGTTTAGCTCTATTACAAACTGGCAAAGATCTAGACTGACAGAGAGCAGTGACATGGTGTAGGATATTTCCTAATCAACAGCTATGGTAGTATGACATTCAAAACAAGGGTCTTGTCTCTTTAGATTTATAATTTCCGCTCCCATTTATGTTGATTGATTTGTGGTCACAAAATAAGCCGTGAAATATTTAGTCGAATTGTTCCGATTCCAATACCAGTATCGAAAATGACTCCGATACTGCCGCAAATGCTGGCATCGGTATCGGCGGGTACTGGAGTCCAGGCACCGATCCAATACCACGTAATTTATTAGAAATAGGAATCTATTCACTGGTTAGCTCTGTTAGCTCTGACAAAGTTCTTCTTCGCCGCTCTTAAAGCAGTTGCGCTGTGCTGCCATCGGCAGCTGCTGTTTTAGAGGGGCGAAGAAGAATTGATCACCTGATGCCTCTGTAAAAGATGCTAACATTAGCGCATCATGTCCGTGGTTTGGCAGTACTTTAGTACTTTGGATGTACCCACCAGTAAGAGGGCGACATGCAACATATGCAAACAATTTCAAGGGGTGGCACGAGTGTTGCAAATTTAAACACCAGCAACTTAATCAAACATTTTAAGATGCGTCACCCTAAAGAGAATGACGAATTTACAACAGCTAAGGGGACAAAATAAGGACAAACTGCAGCAGCAAACTCTGGAAATTGCCTTCAAACTATGAAATACATTTCCAAAAAGACAGGCAAAAAGCAACAAACTTAACCGACAAAATCTTGGAGTTTATTGTCCTGGATGACCAACCCCTGTCTGTCATCAGAAATGTGGGATTTCGCCGTTTAATGGAGCCTTTGGAGAGCCAAGGTACTGTTTGCCAGGTTGTAGAAGACCCAGTTAAAAACATATATATTTAACATGCATTTTGTATAATGTGACTACATGTAACCATGTGACTGTAATTTGTCTAAATGTATTGTAATGTTCAATGTAAAGCGACCTTGAGCTATGGAAAGGCGCTATATACATAAAACTTCTTCTTTTAAATAGAAATTGCGCTACCAAAAATATACGAGACAGTTAAGGAACACATTTCATATATGCTGAAAGACGTGCATGCAATTAGGCTTTACCACGGACATTTGGAGCTCCGACGTGTGCCCCATGTATTTGCTAAGTGCGGTGCTTACCACATTGATAATCATATCACAGTCATGCAAGCATAGTATGATCTTTTTCTTTTTTAACACAATGGTATCGGTACTCGGTATCGGCAGATACCCACAGCACAAGTATCGGAATCGGTATCTGTAGGGAAAAAATGGTATCGGAACATCTCTAATATTTAGCCTGTGCGTTACTTGGGTGATGTGTTCACATTATTCCCACTGTGATCATACTCTTTATTCTAGCCAGTGTAATTGCTGCTGCTTTCTCCTCACTGGGTCACAGCACCTACCCCCTAAAACATTAAGGTGTTGTGTGTTTAGATGTGTCACTATTCCAATTTCAGCAAAGTTGAAAGGACTTGATATAAGTCATGCAATTGTTACATTCAATATTAGCTTTTTTCATGGATTTTCTGAACATACAGTTTTAGCTGTGATGAAACATGTTTCACGTGAAAGAAATAATTTAGTCAGGAGGTATAGGCTTAATCATTGTCTTCTGGATCTGTGTCAAATAATACTATACTATCAGCAGTATATAGTGACACTATACCATACACCCTCACGCCTTTATACACCCTCACGCCTTTATACACCCTCACGCCTTTATACACCCTCACGCCTTTATACACCCTCACGCCTTTATACACCCTCACGCCTTTATACACCCTCACGCCTTTATACACCCTCACGCCTTGCAACTTTAAAGTGCCTTGCTCAAGGACACGACAAATGGCACAGTCGGAATCAAAGTCTGACTCCCTAACCATTGAGCCATCTGACGCATATGTACATAGTATAGACAGCATATGATGAGAACAACTGCAAAATGTTAGGAATCCACCTGGATTACGATCACCTTATGACTGTTATAAACAGGGTAATAATATCTGTAATGTAATTTTCATGAGGTCTTTAAAGACATCTGTTACTGGTTGATAAAAACGTTGACAAAACATTGACCACTTTATATGCCTGCTAGGTATGCTCTTTCAAGTTCCGTTGAGAATGAAAAGTTCAAACAAACACAGCAAACTTGTGAACTTGCCACTTCTTTTGACAATTTTCTGGTACTGAGAGAACTTCACCAGCTGTCATGACTCATGTTCAATATGGAAAGTCACTTCCTGGACCAAGGTTATTATGGGATGGTGTAGATGCCGATGTGTTCTTTGTTAAATGTCTGGTGTTTAACATTTCTCCCCTTTGATTATTATATATTATAAATGCTCCTTGAGAAGCATTTGCTTCGTGCTACAAAAACAGTTTAATTTGAATTAAATTAAAATGTACATTATTTAATAGCCATTGAAATGTATAACACGCTGTTAACGAAAACACCATAAAAACATAATTTACAACTTTTAGAAAATCACAATGTTATATGGGAGGCATGTAGATTTGTGAAGAGATCCAACAGAGATGAGAAGGCAGCTCTGGTAAATATACCTAATTCAACAGCTTGTCGGGTGCAACCTGTTCTAACTCATTGGACACATTCATAGAAAACAAGTATATTTCCATGGTTACTATTCTAACACGTGTTTTGGGTTCTAGAACAATACTAGTGTGCTTGTGAATAATGATTTTAAAACAACTACATAAAGATTGCCAGAGCAACTTCATATATTTTATGCTATATGAAAAATCAACATTGGCTGTAAACGGTGATAACAGTACGACACGGAACCATTAGACATGTATGGTATTGGTAAAATTAATTATTACAAATAAATGTGCCAAAAAACATACTAAATGGCTCCAGTCCTACATTCAGTTGGACCTGGCAACTAAAGGGGACATCCAATATCCTTCTTGGGTCTAAAGTGTCCAGAGCATGTCTGAGTAGAATGCCTGCAGCTGCATCAATACTAGAAACCCGGCATGTTATCTAACATCGGATTACCATCCATCACAATTCCTCATAAGCCATTTATTTGACCCTTTAAATTAAATTTCCTTGCAGAGCTTGTTTTGGGAGGGGTCACTGTCAATCTTGGTGGTGCTAAATCCTTAAGTGAGCGTCGATGGCGCTGCTTGGGGAAGGACGTAGCTGTGCTTATCTATTTAGAGGAAGCTCTAATGCACAAGTATTGATCTGCCGTTTACCATCAAGCAATAAGGTACTGTACATATATTCACGGTTTATTATGAAACGCTGTGAACTAGTGGAGACACAGACATAACGGTGCATACATGATGACCAGACCCCTGGTGTCTACACCTGGTCCCAACTCTGGGTCATGATGACCAGACCCCTGGTGTCTACACCTGGTCCCAACTCTGGGCCATTGCAACCCTTCGCCACAGCGGGGGATCCTATTGGCCTTTACAGGAGGTCAGAGGGCATCAGATGGTCACACTGGGCACTGACCCTGGGGTCAGACTGTAGCAGTGGTTAAATGTGAGCCAGCTTCAGGCCGAGCCAAGGAGTGCTCATCTCGTTAGACGGAAAACTCTGCGCACCCGTCGATCGCCCCGCGCAGGATTAGTGAAAGCCAAGGGTTGCGACCTTGGGGGAGCGTCACAAATAAACAAAGCCTTTTGTGGCAAATAACGATTAACTCTGCATTAACCCTGGGTCTGTCATGTTGTCTGACAGGGGCAGAGGGACATCCTTCTGTGGGTCTCTCTGTTTCGGATTTACGGTGAATTCTGGCACGTCTGGACACTGTATCTTGACCACTACAATCGGGGAGACCTCTCCAGTTGGACGTACTTGGAGGTAGGCCTGCATGATTCGGGGAAAGATATGAATCGCAATTTTTTTGCTTAGAATTGATATCACGATTCTCTGCCACGATTTCTTTCTCACGAAGTGACAAAACAAATTGGCAATACCAAACATAGATTTTTTTGGCACCTATAGCACATTGCGCATCACCACAAGCCTGTAAACATAGAGGCTTTAATGAATAAAGCAAATAAAGTACATACTGCCCATTTAAGTACAGTAGGCTACCAAAAATAGTGACATAACACATTTAACTAAATTTAGCCCTGATACAGGCTCTATCTGACCATAACTGTGCAAAAAAGAATATATATTTTTTAAATAAAATCGAAGTAATTTAAAATTAAATCGGGAAATTAAAGGGGTAAATCGAGATAGCAATTTTATAACGATTTATCATGCAGGCCCACTTGGTGGTGTAAAAATGGTGATCAAATGGACTACTCTGTTCACTGTGAGATTTGTAACAGGGCTAGGGCAGCAGTAATACCGGTAACCTGTTTCTGTGCAGTTACTGAAAACCAGTCATTCTCATGTCTGTCATTAGGGAATACGGAATGATCAATTGGCTGATTCAGCTGTCAGTAAAAACACATGCGGTGTGATCGCGTCACCGTGGCTTTAAATCTACGGTACATTGTTGAATGTGCTTATAAAGCTTATATGTAGTTACACGCTAAATAATAATTATTACTAATCCCATATTTTCTGTTTGGCAGATTACAAGATCACATGACAAATGTAAGAGTAAATGCTATTTGCACAACTGGCGTGGCTTAATAAATACATTTGTGTCCCACTTAAAAGTTAAACATCAAGGGTTAGATGAGAGAACTAAAGTATCTGGCTGTAATGCATAACGCAACATTTTCAGTTAATATAATGAGTTAAAAAAATAAGTTGTGAATCAAACTATAAACAATATGCGAGTGAGTGATGGACCGTCATAAATGCCCAGAAGTGCTCAAATGGTTTAATAATGCAAAGAATACATATAGAGGCTTTACAGACATATTTAAAAACGCAGTTTCCGATCCCCAGTTCAATTATGAGTTTCAACTATGATAAACCGATATATTATGGAAACTAGCCTGTTTAACCTTTATCGTTTCCTCAAAGATCCCCTGACGAAAGCGCTGGCTTAGATCTGGAGTTGGTCCCTGGACGCTGTAAATGGCTGCCCACTGCTCCCTTGAGGGATGGGTTAAATGCAGAGAATGAATTTTGCTACATGTATGTGTATGTGACAAATAAAGTACCTTTAAATAAAGTACCTTTAAAAGATGCCTAATGTTTGGGAAAACAGCATGATCTGACTAAAGGCTTCTGTGTTGGATGAGCAGCGCGAAAATAATCGGTGACATGTGATTGGATGAACCATGTGCGCGCCCATCACCATATCTCACAGATCTGTCCAAGGAGTTGCGGAGCTGCCGACAAGGCAGCAATAGAGGAAATTCGGAAAAAAATAAAAATGTATGACACAAATGTATACAAAAAATTATAATTATAAAGATACACTCTCACACCCACACAAGTCTGGTACTTGAGACTCATATTGTGAAGTGAGACATCTTTCCAGACTGAGGAAATGGATGGTGGGTACCTGTGGAGGTGAATCACTGAAGAGCTCCTGTGTGTCTTCATCCAGCTGCTCCTGGAACCTGGGAACCAGCTTCACATTACCGGTCTGGGGAGTGACGGAAGCACACTCTGGGGTGGAAGGCACAGCCACACTGCCCCTGGGACTATCACCCTGGTCCTACAAGAGAGAGTCAGATCTTCAGCGGGTCTCCGACACAACATACTCTGCAGTCTACGGGTGATACCTACAGGCTAACATCTGTTTGTGTCGGCAGGAGATTACCTCTGGCATGGGAAGATCCCGGAACAGGTCGTCCTCCTCCATACTGATGTCCTCACTGTCCTCCATCTCTTCTGGGACTGGGTCAGGCTGGACGTGGCCTGGTTGGAGCAGAACATGTTCTGCCCTCACAGGCTTGTGAACAGAAATGTTTCTCACCACTTTGTTCTGAAACACACAGCACTAAATTCTTATTTCGTGGACATTGTGCTAACCAATGAAGTCCCATATCCTAACAGTGATTCTACAGGAACCAGTATTCAAAAATACAAATGAATACCGCTCATATCAATATGAGCGACTAACAGTTCCATCTTATCCAGTGACTGACAGTATCAATATGAGCGACTAACAGTTCCATCTTATCCAGTGACTGACAGTATCAATATGAGCCACTAACAGTTCCATCTTATCCAGTGACTGACAGTATCAATATGAGCGACTAACAGTTCTATCTTATCCAGTGACTGACAGTATCAATATGAGCGACTAACAGTTCCATCTTATCCAGTGACTGACAGTATCAATATGAGCGACTAACAGTTCCATCTTATCCAGTGACTGACAGTATCAATATGAGCGACTAACAGTTCCATCTTATCCAGTGACTGACAGTATCAATATGAGCGACTAACAGTTCTATCTTATCCAGTGACTGACAGTATCAATATGAGCGACTAACAGTTCCATCTTATCCAGTGACTGACAGTATCAATATGAGCGACTAACAGTTCCATCTTATCCAGTGACTGACAGTAAAGGCATAACATTCCCTGACAGTAAAGGCATAACATTCCCTGACAGTAAAGGCATAACATTCCCTGACAGTAAAGGCATAACATTCCCTGACAGTAAAGGCATAACATTTCCTGACAGTAAAGGCATAACATTCCCTGACAGTAAAGGCATAACATTTCCTGACAGTAAAGGCATAACATTCCCTGACAGTAAAGGCATAACATTCCCTGGAGGAAATTGAGGAAAAGTCCCTTGCTCAAAGGCGCCATGACATTTGGCCCACTCGAGAATTGAAACCGCAACATTTCGTTTTCTTAAGTTTCACACTGTAACCACTGATTCACCTGACGCCCCGTCAAAACAGAAACACTTTCCGTTTGGAGGGAGGGGCTAGGCTGGGTCAAGGGGTGGGGCTTGTTTTTGCTGCGGAAGCCTCTAGATAACAGTTCTTCTGTAGCGATCAGTGTGAGAGAAATGCACCAGATGTACAGCCGGCCTTTAAGCTGCCATCCTGTAGGCTTTACGAGGTGACAGGAGCTGGTCGATGGGGGGAGAGACAGAGAGAGAGAGACAGAGAGAGAGACACACACAGAGATAGAGACACACAGAGGAAAAGGGGAGAGATGGAGAGAGTGAGACAGGAAAAGAAAGAGAGAGAAAGGGAGGGAGGGAAAATTGATTGGGCTCTGAAGTGACTTGTGTGGCCAGCGAAAGAGACATAGAAAGAATGAGAGAGACGGAGAAAGGAAGAGACAGAAAGAGACAGTAGTGGTGCAGACATGAGTTTACAGCCGGAGGGGTCATTAGGTGTTCTCCCTGAGGGAAGCCTTCACCCACAGAGTTTAACCATCTCACACACACCTTTGTAAAGCATACACTGGCTAACGAGGCCTTGTCAGGGGCACGATCTTTGAAAATAAAACTAAACAAATTAAACCTCTATAAAAGGCAATGAATGACGCAAACTGGATCGATGCTCTGCAGCTACCTTCTAAATGCCAGCGCATTCCCATTAGGGCAGTGCTGTTACGGCCTCCCTTCAGAAGACCTTATTGACCGCGTCTAACATGATTAAGATTTTGTTACGAGTAATGGAATTAAGGACGGACGCTCCACAAATGAAAAGATACCCACGTGACAATACATGTGAAAGGGCGCAGGAGGCTATGAAGACTGTAGCGACGGTCAAATTATGGATCGATTTTGGGCTTGATGATACCTTACAGAAATTCAGGTAGAGGACTGATTAACTCCCTTACGTTCAAATCAGTGAAGTGATATTAATCACAAACTAGATCCTGCTGCTGACGTAGAGTGATGAACCCACCATTCAATAGATTTCTACTGTCCTGCATATTATGGAAATACCCCTAAAGGTGAAATGAAACAAGGAAATATAAATTGTGGAAAACCTTTAAATGCGGTCGCATGGATATAGAGAAGCTAACTGGGAGCAAACGTGTTCCAGCAAGCACATGGAGATTTAAGGAGGTTATTTTTAGAATAGTGCCACTGACACAAACTGTGGACGCACAACACATCATGACCTCATTGCAATCCCTCTTCAAATGGCAACATATTCACTCATAGTTTAGGAAATCAAAGTCCCATATAATCACTTTTTCAGAAAAAAAAAAAGACAAATACAGTTTCTACAGCTTTTGTCAGCTGGTCACTAAAAGTATTTCCGTTTTCATGTCGCGGAATTCTACAAATAGCACCTTTAAGGCATCTACGATTGTAACGAGCCACGATCGGTGGATCTTAATTGGGGATGCCAGACTCGTGTTACCGTCCGGACTGGGGGAAACGGAACGGTCCAATTAAGATACACCGACCGCGGCTGATTGTAACCAAGTCATATGGAGAGTATCACAACTCCTGGCTTGCCATTGGACAATCGCTGAGGACCCATTTGGTCACTCGTTGATCCCTCCAGGTGGTCACATGACCTAGCAGGTTAGAACGCAACCAAAGACTGATATTAATATTTACTACTTCAATAATGTGAGAGCCTCAGTGTCACATTGGCACAGACGAGACGTCTTCAATTCTCAGATGTAGGTTTGACGCCCTCTACTGGAGACAATATGGAAAAACATTAAACGTTTAGAATCGGGTCAATGAAGAAAACAGGCGCTTCATATATTCATAAAGAAAATATTGCACACATCCCACCTTCAGACAGGTGCAGGACAAATGAGAAATACTGAGGTAAAAAATGTATAATGTCCGCAACACTGCTATAAGTTCCCATATTTAATATATAAAATACAAAAGCAATGTTTCCACCCTCCTGGGTCTTCTTCAGGCAAAATGATATAAATTCATGTATTCAACATTTAAAATACAAATACATCTGGAATATACGCACCAAAATGTCTACTGATCATTGACCTGACACCCTTTCACTCTGGAGTTGTTAAACACATTTGCAAATACCCCAAAAAGCAAATAACAGACACTTTTTTTCAATGATATTATGAGAGAAAAATCTAAAAACCAAGATATGAATCTGACAGTTTGTTAATAACAGTGTAAAACTAATTATTAATACAAATCAAATACTGACAGGTTCTATCCAGGTGAGCTCTGGCGGCTGTAGGCTGGAGGAAACAGCAGGTGGCGCTGTGGGTACTCCTTCTCTCTGCAGCAGCTCCACTGTCAACTGGATCAGAAATGTGCTGATGTCCTCTGGAATCCTGGATCTTATAGCCTTAATGTCACTGAGGTCTGGGGAGGAGAAGGGGGTCTGTCAGAGGACATCCCATCATGTTCTAACTTTGAGATCTAGTGAATTAAACGGAGGAACTTGATGCCATTTCAGCATTCTGGGGAGGAGGCTGTGTTGTCTTTTTTCAGTTTTATTCTCCAATCAATTTGGTTCAAAGATTGACCTGATTCAAAAACTGTTATAGTTTCGAAAATGTTTCGGTGGCGTCACTGTGTGAATTTCCAGACACTGGCGGTGGCCGAGTTGGGAATTACCGAACATGCTGAGAAGGTTTTTTTTGCGACTGTCATTGCGGAAACATGTCCGGCACAATGATTTTGAGCTGTTTAGGGGTGTGGAGTGTCCCTTTAACTATGCGTGGACGCACTCACAAAATTACTTATTGGTCAAATCTGTTTAATGTAGCCTGGGTGCCAGTCTATTTGAGCTAATGGACAATGACAGCAATGAAACAAATCAAAGATCACCAGGCTATGATTATTGTAGATTTTCTGAACCTAGTTAAGATCTGATCTGGTATCTGTCTAGAGTCCATGCTGGGTCATGATCTTAAACTTCACAGAGAAAGAATGTACACCAACTAGCACAGCTAACTTCACACAGAGAAAGAATGTACACCAACTAGCACAGCTAACTTCACACAGAGAAAGAATGTACACCAACTAGCACAGCTAACCTCACACAGAGAAAGAATGTACACCAACTAGCAGAACACAGGGAGCAGTCAGTTGAATCACACGTCATGCGTTTTCATCAAATACAAACCCTTGTGTTGCCATATTAATCTAGGGCTATCAATATGAACATCTATTATCATTATTACTATTACTATTATTACTATTGTCATTCCTATTTTAAAATTCTATATTGTTGTAATTCTTGTTTTTAAGCCCACTGCATAGAATCGCCGAGCCATGTCAATAAGAATTTCTCTGCATAGGATGATGTATGTTGTTCAATGCATATGATAAATAAACCACTTTGACTTTGACTAAGCTGCCATGTTACTGCTTACATCCAGGATCATCAGGATTAGCAAGGTCGTAGGAAAAGATGTATCTTTTGAATGTCAGCTCAGACACATAGATGTATCTTTTGAATGTCAGCTCAGACACATAGATGTATCTTTTGAATTTCAGCTCAAACACATACCCGGCCTGGTGATTTGGATTTTTTACATAATCTTGTGGGTATGGGAACTTCACAGATACAATTCGGCTCAGCTATAAATCTCTGGTTTGAAGGAAAACCTCTCCATAGAACCCTGAAAGCTTATATCATTTGGATACAGGAAGTGGGACAACACAGGAAGTGGGACAACACAGGAAGTGGGACAACACAGGAAGTGGGACAACACAGGAAGTGATGTGTACCAGAGTTGATGGGGTGTGATTGGATGATACGGGTGATGGTAGCCCGTACAGCCGCTGTTAAACCAGCTCTCTCTGTGGCAAGTGGGTGGTTTGCCCTGAATGCCTGGATTAGCTGAGACTCCAACACGGCCATTGGTAGACTGCGTATGTTGCTCACCTGCATCTAATCACGACACAAAGAAACATATCTGAAAACATAATACACACAATAACTGTCCATGGTTATGCTTTACTGTAAGTTTATTGGACAGTATTCAGCTTAAAGAAAACAGCCCAGACCAATGATGTTCTGGTTGGTCTGAGAGTGTGAAAATATGAGACATCCATTCAACGTAGCCAGGACTAAACAGGGATGTCTAACCAAGCTGTGACCCTCCTCCTGGAAGAGTCTGTAGGTGATGGATATGCTGTTGGGTAGAGAGGAGCCACTGGTTCTCTGGCTAACTGCCCCCACACCTGCCTCAGGACCCGGGGTAGTAGGCGGAGACGACGACTCCACCTGGACAAGAGCCAACATTTCAGAACACTGTTGAACGTCGCATTGATGAACAACCCCCAGTGCAAACACTAATGAATGCGTTTACCCTGCTGTTACGATGTGACAAAAACAATTCACAGTTATGATCACAGCGTTTCACATCAGATTTCTATTTTTTGGAATGGCAGTTGAATCACAGCCTACACACATCGTCTCAACTATGGACAAGCCTTACCTTAAGATTGTGAACCTCACAGAAACTTGCTATGGATTTCAGGAGTGGTGCCAGCATGCTGGACTTGGCCTCTGACACTCCATCCACCTGTTTTAGACTGGAAACAGTGCACGGCCTGCAGACAACACAGTATCACCTGTTTTAGACTGAAATGAGTGCACGGCCTGCAGACAACACAGTATCACCTGTTTTAGACTGAAATGAGTGCACGGCCTGCAGACAACACAGTATCACCTGTTTTAGACTGAAATGAGTGCACGGCCTGCAGACAACACAGTATCACCTGTTTTAGACTGAAATGAGT
>JACXGM010010687.1:0-25963 GCA_016801145.1 Umbra pygmaea | reverse complement strand
AAAGAGGGCCAGTAACCACCCTCTCACAAAGAGGGCCAGTAACCACCCTCTCACAAAGAGGGCCAGTAACCACCCTCTCACAAAGAGGGCCAGTAACCACCCTCTCACAAAGAGGGCCAGTAACCACGCTCTCACAAAGAGGGCCAGTAACCACGCTCACACACAGAGGGCCAGTAACCACGCTCACACACAGAGGGCCAGTACCAAACTCACACACAGGGGGCCAGTAACCACGCTCACACACAGAGGGCCAGTAACCACGCTCACACACAGAGGGCCAGTAAACACACTGATACACAGAGGGCCAGTAAACACACTGATACACAGAGGGCCAGTAAACACACTGATACACAGAGGGCCAGTAAACACACTGATACACAGAGGGCCTGTAACCACGCTCTCGCAACGAGGGCCAGCAACCACGCTCTCACGCGGAGGGCCAGTAACCACGCTCTCACACGGAGGGCCTACCATGCTCGCATGCGGAGGGCCAGCCAGAATCATCACCTACGCTGTTGGCAGGTCTGTAGATAAATCCACATGACAGTTCAGAACAGATCATTTCTAAAAGGCACAGTTGACCACATTCCTCTGTAGCGTGGAAGCAAGACTCCTCAAAGGATAGAGCAAAGACCGCAAGATGTTCGCAGGGTGAACATTTAAAAAATGGGACACTTAAAATGCATAATGGAATTCTTTCCATGTGTACTGGACAGAAAATCTGTTTTCACAATATTCACAGTGTCCCATGTTCACAGTAGGAACAGTAATGTGGGCAGTCTTAGTGATCAAGGCTTTTGTTTCCAGCGTGGCTGCTGTGGTCAGAGGCTGCTGTGGGTCAAGAGCATGGCATTACACAAAATGACAAGACGCTCAAATGACCAGTAAGACAGGCAGACTGACAAAAACATACACTATATAGCCAAAAGTATGTGGACACCCATACTAATGGTGGAGGAGAGATAGTTGTCTTAGGCTGTTATTCAGGGTTTGGGCTAGGCTGCATAGTTCCAGTGAAGGATCATTTAATGCTACAGGAAAGTTTCAACTTTGTGTCAACAGTTTGGGGAAGGCCCTTATCTGTTCCAGCCTGTGCCCCTGTGCACAAAGGAAGGTCCTTCAAGACATGGTTCGACAATTTTGGTGTGGAGGTATCTCAAGTGGCATGCACAGAGCCCTGACCCTAACTACGTTGAAAACCTTTGGGATTAAGTGCCTAAATTCAGAAGTGAATTCCTTTGGCTGAATAGGTACAAATTCTGACAGACAGACTCCAAAATCTTGAGGCTATAGTGCATCTGTAATGCCTGATGTGTCCCGTTAACGTTCCATGAAAGTGAGTGTTCACTCTGCTTTGTTTGCTTCCTGCATTGTCTCCAGTGCTGGACTTCCCTGTACATTCCAGTACAGTAAGAATCATCTGTTGAAGTGTATGATGTACGCTGATGGAGGAACATCAGAGCTGTTTTTAAATAGCTCTCAGCCTCACCGTGTCTAAACCTGTTTTTGTCATACTATCCAAGTATCAGCAAGTGAAACAGCACAAAGATGAATGTTTCAGGTACTTGAAGCTATGTATCATTCTAAATGTTAATAAGAAAGTCAGACTGTAGGAAGTCTTTCAATCAGTATTGCTTATTGTTACACAGAATTGTGTGTATATTCTGCTTTGGACTTGTTGTATTGCACAGCATCACTGAATGGATTTATTAATGATTTTCTTGAGTGATTTGTTAATAGGTAAGGCTATTTAGTATTTAAACTATACTATAAATGATGTGATAAACTATTATTAATTTCTACAATAATTTTTCTGATCTGAGCTGCTAGACAGGAAGGAAACTGCAGATTTCTATTTTTGTAATGTGAGAACTCTAATATTGAAACACAACCGGGTAAAAACTTCCAAACCAAATGTAGCACAGGTGATGCTCATCATTACTAGGAAGAAAAGCAAACTCAGGGTCGTTGCGACTGTGGTGGCTTGCAGGAGCAGTAACGAATATTGCTGCACTAGTCAAACCGACTTGATTTTAACCATTTTAAACTGAATTGTTCCTTTATGGTGTCGGACCACATGTACCTTGATGCGTATTGAAGCGTACTTGAAAGGACAATTTTACATCCCTAGTAGTCACATGCATTTTTACCAACTCATTATTATTATTATTATTATTATTATTTAGTATGTAGTGAAGTCATATTGAACATAAAATGTTCACCAGATCCTTATTGAACTCAATGTGGTTTCATCGTTCAGAACTGTTTCAATTATACGACCGCTGTTGACTTGATACTATTCTACATGACATGACAACTGTTTTGTGAACATAAATACTGTGTTCATTGTTGTCCACCCTGTTCTACTCCTGTTGTTCAAAATGGCCGCCCGTCCTGCAGGACAGTGATGGAAATCCTAGGCCAGAGGCTCATCACGCTCACCATGCTGCGGCGTCATCGGTGCTCCGCCAGACCCGTGTGGTGTCATCCACCTCTGAGGAGGAAGAGGCCCTGACAGAGAAGTTCCTCAAAATCAACTGCAAGTACATCACAGAGGGCAAGGTATTTATATCACCTGTCTATGTGTAGTAAATGTCATTTGACATTTTACATGTTAGTCATTGATTATAACGTGTTTTCCTTAAACCTCCGCCCTTTTGCGTACTGCACCTAACCACTAGGCTATTTGCTGACCTAAATTACAGTAATTATAAGGTCAACACTTAAGTTTTCAGGGAGGTTTCAGTAAACATATTCCGTTAAAATCTCAGATCCATGCTATTAAACATAATGAAACAAATACTGATCCATTCAGTCCAAATCAAATAATATAGAAGCAAATTTACCACACAGAAAGCCACAATGTTGTAGATTCCTGTTCACATTTTTACATCTGCTTCATTTAGTATCCTTTCTTCCACAGTGAGTTTCTTTTGATGTGCTGGCCCCCATTAAGAAAAATGCTTTTTCTTGTCCTCTGTCCCCCCCGCCCCCCCTCAGGGCGCAGTGAGTGGGGTGTTGCTGGTGACACCCAACAACATCATGTTTGACCCTCATAGAATGGACCCCCTGGTGCTAGAGCACGGCTGTGAGGAGTACGGCTACATGTGTCCCCTGGAAGAGGTCATGTCTGCAGCCATCTACAAGGAGATCACCGACAGCAGGATCAGAGCGTCTGTGCCTGCGTAAGAGCACTGGCTGTCTGTATGCACGTACTGCAATACTGTCTGTATGTGCGTACTGTATTACTGTCTGTATGCACACACTGTAGTACTGCCTGTATGCACCTAGCACTGTCTGTATGCACCTAGTACTGTCTGTATGCACCTAGTACTGTCTGTATGCACACACTGTAGTACTGTCTGTATGCACCTAGTACTGTCTGTATGCACCTAGTACTGTCTGTATGCACCTAGTACTGTCTGTATGCACCTAGTACTGTCTGTATGCACCTAGTACTGTCTGTATGCACCTAGTACTGTCTGTATGCACCTAGTACTGTCTGTCGGCTTGTAGTACTGTCTGTCGGCTTGTAGTACTGTCTGTCGGCTTGTAGTACTGTCTGTCTGCATGTAGTACTGTCTGTCTGCATGTAGGACTGTCTATAGTATTGTTTCATGCTTTACATTAGTTGGACCACTTTGTCACACAACACTACCCACCCACACCATGAGTATATTATAAACTACCTGACTTATTCATGGAAATGGCACATGATAAAACAGCTACATATCCATCCCCCAACAGTATCTTAATATAAGAAATACAATATCAGACAGCTCAGCACCTCTCCACGGCACGGCCACCCATATACTGTACATATTTCCTACTCTCTATTAGTGTTATTGTTATTTTGGTGGTAGTATAGATGTGCGTTTAACACTGACTATGTTCAGTGATAGACGTGGACTGTTTACATGTCATGGATCTATCTTGATGTCTTATTTGTGTGTGAGGCCAGTGGATTTATAAGCTGTGATTCAACCACACTCTGTTTTCAAGAGCCCAGCTGAACTCCAACCCAATAGACCTGTCTGTGTTTCATCTGAGTCTAGTGTTCTGTAACTGTGTCTAGATTAAACCTGTAGTCTAGTGTTCTGTAACAGTGTCTAGATTAAACCTGTAGTCTAGTGTTCTGTAACAGTGTCTAGATTAAACCTGTAGTCTAGTGTTCTGTAACCGTTTCCAGATTAATCCTGTAGTCTAATGTTCTGTAACAGTATCTAGATTAAACCTGTAGTCTAGTGTTCTGTAACAGTGTCTAGATTAAACCTGTAGTCTAGTGTTCTGTTACAGTTTCTAGATTAAACCTGTAGTCTAGTGTTCTGTAACAGTGTCTAGATTAAACCTGTAGTCTAGTGTTCTGTTACAGTTTCTAGATTAAACCTGTAGTCTAGTGTTCTGTAAAAGTGTCTAGATTAAACCTGTAGTCTAGCGTTCTGTAAAAGTCTCTAGATTAAACCTGTAGTCTAGTCTTCTGTAAAAGTCTCTAGATTAAACCTGTAGCCTAGTGTTTTGTAACAGTGTCTAGATGAAACCTGTAATCTAGTGTTTCATAACAGTGTCTAGATTAATCTTGTAGTCTAGTGTTTTGTAACAGTGTCTAAATTAAACCTGTAGTCTAGTGTTCTTTAACAGTGACTAGATGAAACCTGTAATCTAGTGTTCCGTAACAGTGTTTAGATTAATCCTGTAGTCTAGTGTTCTTTAAGTGTCTAGATTAATCACTGTCTCCCTCTTCTTTTGGGATCCTCGTTACACTAACACATCTATTTCCTGGCAGTACTGGCATTCGTAGATGCATACTAGAATCAGGAAAATATCTAATACTTTAATGCTGCTCAATCAGTTAAAACATTTGAGCCAGTTCCAGTGGAAGCTATATATAATGCCCAACAACAACACCTTATATTAAATACATTTAGTGCTATGGTTTGGTATTTTTGGCAGTTCCTTTTTTCTCCCCACTTCCCTCTTGCCATCACTCTGGTATATAATTCATATTCATGTCTGCCAACAATACCCTTTTCCAGAACTATCCAGGCTCTGTTAAGTAATATTCGCCTCCTAGCGGTCTTTGGCCAACCAGGGGTTTCGCGATTAACAAGCTTACTGATGCATTCCTTTTTTATTATGATTTTCCAAATGGTTTTTGTAAGCCTAAGGTTTGTATATGTTTCTGATTTGTATATTTTCTTCTGCCTAATAATCTTTTTTGATACCTCCTTGATATTTGATTAATACAGTGCCTTGCGAAAGTATTTGACCCCCTTGAACATTTCAACCCTTTGCCACATTTCAGGCTTCAAACATAAAGATATAAAACTGTAATTTTTTGTGAAGAAGCAACAACAAGTGGGACACAATCATGAAGTGGAACAGTGTGCTAGTCTCAGAGGTCCGTTGAAAGCACAGAGAGCATCATGAAGAACAAGGAACACACCAGGCAGGTCCGAGATACTGTTGTGGAGAAGTTTAAAGCTGGATTTGGATACAGAAAGATTTCCCAAGCTTTAAACATCCCAAGGAGCACTGTGCAAGCGATTACATTAAAATGGAAGGAGTATCAGACCACTGCAAATCTAACAAGACCCGGCCGTCCCTCTAAACTTTCAGCTCATACAAGGAAAAGACTGATCAGAGATGCAGCCAAGAGGCCTATGAACACTCTGGATGAACTGCAGAGATCTACAGCTGAGGTGGGCGAGTCTGTCCATAGGACAAAACATGCAGTCGTATACTGCACAAATCTGGCCTTTATGGAAGAGTGGCAAGAAGAAAGCCATTTTGAAAGATATCCATAAAAAGTGTTGTTTAAAGTTTGCCACAAGCCACCTGGGAGACACACCAAACATGTGGAAGAAGGTGCTCTGGTCAGATGAAACCAAAATGGAACTTTTTGGCAACAATGCAAAATGTTATGTTTGGTGTAAAAGCAACACAGCCCCTCACCCTGAACACACCATCTCCACTGTCAAACATGGTGGTGGCAGCATCATGGTTTGGGCCTACTTTTCTTCAGCAGGTACAGGGAAGATGGCTAAAATTGATGGGAAGATGGATGGAGCCAAATACAGGACCATTCTAGAAGAATGGACCTGATGGAGTCTGCAAAAGACCTGAGACTGGGACGGAGATTTGTCTTCTAACAAGACCATGATCCAAAACATAAAGCAAAATCTACAATGGAATGGTTCACAAATAAACATATCCAGGTGTTAGAATGGCCAAGTCAATGTTCAGACCTGAATCCAATCAAGAATCTGTGGAAAGAACTGATAACTGCTGTTCACAAACGCTCTCCATCCAACCTCACTAAGCTCGAGCTGTTTTGCAAGGAGGAATGGGCAAATATTTCAGTTTCTCGATGTGCAAAACTGATAGAGACATACCCCAAGCGACTTACAGCTGTAATCGCAGCAAAAGGTGGCGCTACAAAGTATTACATTTTCCAGTTTTTTATTTGTTAAAAAAGTTTGAAATATCCAATAAATTTAGTTCAATTTTTATTCAAGAAATAGGATCTTCTAGCAGAAGTGTTAGGGCTATGGAAAGAGAGATGGATTTAACTAATAGTGAGAAGCATGATGTGTTTCTTTGGCAGAGAGAGGTGTGCAATTTGTCAGACTGTCCAACACGAAGTCTGAGAGGTTTACACACAGACAGTGTCCCACTTTAGCTTTGATTTTCTGTGATTGTTTTCTTCTCCATCCAGACACCTGGAGCCTCTGACGTCAGAGCGCGGTCTCTCCACCTCATCGCAGCCGGATCCAGAGCAGCGTCTGAAGGTCCCGGCGAGCGACAGCGGCATCGCAGCGCAACGCAGCACCGAGGGCTCGTTCTCCGAGGACGTCTTTACCGAGTCAGAGCTTTCCCCCATCCGAGAGGAGGCCACGTCCTCTGAAGACCTCCGACTGGACCAGTCCTCCTCAGCCACGGCCTCAACTGAGTCTGTCTTGACTGTCACCCAGGTGGAGGCCTCCAGCGCCTCTGGGGGATCCCCAGGTGAAGCCCCAGGTGAAGCCCCAGGTGAAGCCCCAGGTGAAGCAGCCAGTAAATCCCTTTCTGAAGCCCCAGGCAGCACGCATGCGTCAATCAGTCAGGCACCGGCCACCACAGCTGAGGGGAATGCAGACACACACACATCCCAGAGCCAGGCTTCCATGCACCACGGTGCAGATGTTGAGAAGGCTTCACCACGCACTTCCACCACCAGCCAGGGACCAGGCCAGGAGTCCTCCTCACGCTCTGCTTCCCAGAGCTCTGCCACCGGGTCCGGGGAGCCCTCTGGCCAGGAGGAGGCTCAAAAGGAAAGCCCCAAGCTGATTCAAGAGGGAACCAAGGACTCAGGGACAGACGTGGAGGAGCTGCGAAAGTTGTGGAAAAGTCACACTATGCAACAAGCTATGGAGCAAATGGAGAACGTAACGCAGAGAGAGGAGGGACAGAACTCTGCAGAAGGTACTAGAGCAAATACCTTGGTTGTTTCAGGAAAAAATGGGAAATACATAGATTTAGGCTGTTGAAAATGCATATAAATGTGTTAAAGCGTGTGAAGTGTGTTATACTGTACCATGTGACATTTCATAAATCCTTGGGTATCAAACTAATTTCTTTAATTTAGTACAATTAAATGCACACTAATGAGGACAAGAAAATTTCTCGCACCCATGTGTGTTCAATAAGAGCTAATAGAATAGTCTAGAACATGAAGAATGAATCCCTAGAACCATTGTTGATTGTGCATTCAGCAACACCTTCACAGTGTTAATGAGGAGCTTGATTTGATTTGCTAAGTTAATACTGAACAGGAACTTCTCAATAATATAGTAAACAATTTGTAGATAGCATTCAGTTTAAGACATATTTTGGCCTCAGCTGTTTTCTACAATCATCTATAGGTTTCTTTAAGCAGGTGTAAATATAATTTCGTCTTTTATTTTCACCCTACTTGAGTACTCAACATTTATTTCTTTGTATTCATTTTGTTTATTTCACTTTTTTACATTAATCAGTCTGAGACATGGTACTTTCTTACAGTGGAGCCCTACATTATAGCATGTTAACAACATAGAAATATACGATTATGAAATACAGTTACATTGAAAGGCTTGGGTGCCTAACTTAGCTGATTCAATAATTCTCTAAAATATTCTCACCATGAGATCCACTATTCCATTGCTATTTGCTATTTCTGCAAAATATCATGGTAATGTTTCTGTTTGTTCTCAAAAAAGCTTCCAGTACTATCAGAGTAAAGTTGGCCCGGGTTTTCCTGTACACCTCAGCTGCTGTAGAATTGTGATAACCTCCCTGTCACAGATGTGTGCCTCCCCAGTTGTAATTGGAATAAGAAAGGAAGAGGGAAATGTTTTGTGTGTTGTTATGTTATCACATCCAGGAATGAGCAGAGTGCTTCTACACAGCTTTGATCTAGCTCTGGTGCTGCCAGACTGCCGCCACATGCACTCTGCAAGATAAGGCCTCCAAATCAAACAGACACCACCAGGGGGAAACACTAGCGATTAGACCACCAGCGTTAATAACCCTTCGAGACGTGTGCAACATTTAAAGTTACTTCTTACTATTTACATTTTAAAGGTGCATTTTTTTGGGGGGGGTGTATGTCTTTTTTATCCTACTAGAGCATAGGTATGTGGCTGTTTTAAACTGAAGTGATGTAATAGTAAGAGAAAAAGTTTATGCTCCCAATACTTATGTTAAGAAGTCTAATATTTAGGTGCATTTACCATACCCTAATCTAGGTTAAACCAGAACTAAAATAAAGTAGTTGGAATCAGAACTAGAAAACTTAGCCCCACTCCTGTCTTTAGGCCAAATGTCCTTCCCTACCCTTTATGTTCATGTAGTCTGTCCACAAGAAAATCACATCCCAGTTCCCTTTATTCTGGCTCATCCTTCCAACGTTTGGGAAGGGGTAGAACTCTGGTGCATTACATAGCTCATTTAATACTTCTCATTCAAAGGCTTTGTCTGTATTTGGTTGAGTTTGCCCGGCACATGGGAAACAATGGAACATTTCCAAAAATGCTAATCTTGACCATCTGGCACTCCAGGCAGGCCCAATCAAAGTGTCATTTGAACCCGATCTGGTTGCAATCCGTTGATTGTTATCACTCCCCACACTGGCAATTATCACCCCACACAGTACATAGAATGTCTACTCCTATTTCCTGAGGTCACAGCAGGGTTTTGCTTTGCTCCGCACCATATTACCAACGCAGACACTAGCCAATGCCCGCTTCAAAACAAGTCAAATTACACACCCAATTACTGCATTTTCTAATTGAATTTCACCCACTAAGCTGTGTTTTTAAGTTAATTACCCATTACTCGTCCTCTGTGCTACAGGTCCCTGTCTCTCATGTCACCAACAGGCACTTAGTAGAGCCTACTCTATTGCATATATGCTGTTAAAAAATGCAGGCATACATGGTGTCTCAATTAGTTACGACATAGGTTTATTGATCTCTGCTTCTTTCACAAAATGACTAATATCTGTTGAAAACACAAGGCATCTAGGTTATAAAAAAGCTGTTGTTAACTTCACTCAGTGCCCAATTTTTTGAGCGACACCCCTGGTCACCAAAATGGATTGGTCCATCCGACAGTGAGTCACACAGCCGTGGCTAGTTATGTAAAGCAGGTGAACAAGCGTCTATGCATTCCCTTTCCATTCAATGATAAAATAGGCAAAACTAGTGACATATCACCTATCAGAGCTACATAACCGTCTGTGCCTGGGTTCTAGTAGAACACAACTGGCCGCACTCCTGGACGTTTCACACACAACAGTATTTAGAGTTGACAAAAAATGGTACTACAAAGAAAGAACATTCCAGGCATCGGTGGTCAGGTGGGTGAAAACAGATGCTGCTTGATAACAGGGTTGGAGGAGAATGGCAAAAACCATGCTAGTTCATTGGCGGGCAACAGTCAGGCGCAGTACAATTAATAATAATAATTTGGGTGCAGTCCAACAGTGGTGTGTAAAACGCCATCTTGAAACTCCCATCTCATCGCTTCTTGTCTCAGAGGGTCCAATGCAGCATATGACTAGACCAGGTTTTTTATTTCCGCTTATTCATCCAGGTGGGCAGATTGAGAACAGATTCTCATTTGCAAAAGTAACCTTGCAAAGATAAAGTGCAAGGTGCAAGACAACATTAAGTTACACAAAAGTACAAATACAGAATGCAGGATACTCCCGTGTATAGGGTAGGAAATATATGCTATACAGTCTTTGTGAGTTAGAGAGGTAAATCAGTCTGAAAGCAAAGTGGCAGTGCAAAAACAACAACACTAGAATAGGTAACATATTGAGCTTAGCTGTGCAAATGATAGTGTGCAAAATCGTACAAAGACAGCCGTGCAGGTGAATATGTGCAAGATACACTAAGGGTTTGATGAAGGCAATAGGGCATAAACGGGCAAAGAGAGGGTGGAGAGTACAAATGTAGAATGGTCTGAGAGTAGCTCTGATAGTAATACTTTAAAGGTAGTGAGGGGGAGGGTGGATTTGAGTTTAAATAGGTTTTCTAGTTCGTTCCCGTCATTAGCAGCAGAGAACTGTCAGGAGTGGTGACCAAAGGAGGTACGGGATTTTGTGGCAACCATAGAGATATACCTGATTGACAACAGTTTGAGAGTGGAGATTAGTGAGCTTAGGTACGGTGGGGTTTTGCCTAGTTTGGACTTGTAGATGAGCTGATACCAGTGAGTTAGGAGCCAGGTGTGTAGCAAGGGCCATCCAACTAGTGCATAGAGGTTGAAGTGATGGGTGTTGGTTACAAAATGGATGGCGCTTTGATAGACTACTTCTAATTCTCAGGAGGAAGTTAGTTTCAGTTCTGTAATCGACATTACCAAAGTTTAGTATTGGAAGGATGGTCATTTTCACCAGGGCATGTTTGGCAGGAACAGTGAAGTAGGCCTTGTTATGCAATAGAGAGCCGATCCTAGATTAAATTTTGGATTGGAGATGGTTAATGTGGGTCTGGAAGGAGAGTGAGCAATCTAACCAGACACCTAGGTTTTTGTAGGTGTCCATATTTTAGTTTAGACCAGTCACGAGTGATGAGGCTCATTGGGCAGGCAGGTACAGAGCATGGATTTAGAGCATGCATTTGGAGCATGCATTTAGAGCATGCATTTAGTTTCACTCCTATCAGCTGAAAGCAGCAGCTCCAGTGGACACGCCATCACCAACGTCGGACATGGAGTGGAAAAACATTGCCTGACAACGTTTCAATGGCACAGGATATCTGAAATTAGTAGCTGAGCAGATGCATCCCTCCGTGGTGACAGTTTACCACTACTCACATTTGACTCTTCAGGCAGGACGACGCACCATGTCACAAAGCATGTATTGTTTAAGAATATTTCCAGGAACATGTCAGTGAGATTAGTTTGAGTGGCCTGTGCAGTCCTCAACCAAGTAGAGTGTGTTTTGGAGGAGATGCAACAGGCTTTTCCCATCACTAGAGCTACTAGTACTACAGCTGACATTGTTTTTATTATTGCCACCAGTGTTGTGATCAATTACAATGTAATTCCTCTCAGTTCATCAAGTAATCTAAAATCCAATTCAAACTTTTCCTCCTAGCGGAATATTAATGTCAATTGTATTTAGAATGCCCGTGTACTTTCTGAATTCACTGACATTTAAATGTGCACTTTTTAACATTCCATTCATCTGTCATGTCGGGCCAAATTTTACTTAGATTTAAAAATTATTTTTTATATAAATGTTTTTACTGAACACAGCAATAATACAGGGACAATATAACCAATTACCAAAAATACACATTATTTTGTCCATAATATGCATTTGTTGCTAGTTAGATATTGTAAAATGTCAATTTTGCTATTCAACTGTTGTTTGTATTTTGTATTATTTAAGTGGATGGTTCCAATATGCGAGTTCCTAACATTTTTTAGCCCTAAAAAAACATTTTAGTGTTTTTTGTAGTATTCAAAAAAGTTATACAGTCCAGATTTAAATAGAATTTACCACCACTCTTTCACTCCAAAATGAAATCTCAGAAGCATCTGGCCTGATTTTGGTAAATTATACTATTGGCTGTACATATTTAGTAAATTACGCTGTCTGACCTATATAAGTCACAGGCTGTATAGTATTCAGCTGATATGCGATAGTCACAATATCATGTTTACCATTGCCTTGTTTACAAATACAGTGAAGTTCTATGTACCAGTATCTGGTGGTGCGAGAGTTATTACATTTCTTTATCAATAGTTTGTGAAACAATCAAAACTATTAGGTATTGAAAACAGCTTTGGCCCTGTAACGTTTGAGGTCTTTAAGGTGTGTAATAATGTACATTTGTTTTGGTACCTGACAGTGTCCACTCAGCAACAGAGGCAACGCACTCACAAGTTCCTGTGCCTGCGGGTAGGTAAGCCCATGAAGAAGACGTTTGTGTCCAACGCCAGTGCCTCCATGCAGCAGTACGCGCAGAGGGACAGGAAACATGAGTACTGGTTCGCCGTGCCCCAGGAGAGGTATGTGTTCTCCACAGCACAGCTCCACAGCACAGCTCCACAGCACAGCTCCGCAGCACAGCTTCACAGCACAGCTTCACAGCACAGCTCCAAAGCCTGGCAAATGATTGGAATGCAGCCCCTAGCGCAGCCCTTATCGGCAGGGTGAGCACTGGAGCCATCCCTAGTTGACCTTGTTTCATTGCCGTGACTCCAAAACAGGCTCAGGGGAGATCACAACATGTTGAACCAAACCTTCCTGCTTCTTTTTACACTGCTCATTCAACCAGGAAGTTAACCGGATCAGAGCACGTGAGGCCCCACTCACTCAGTTAATGACCTCAGGCAGCGGCCCAGCCTGAGGGAGATTCTGGAGCGTGCTTTAACCATGCCTTAGCAAACCCAGGCCCTACTGCCCAGTATTTACATCCCCGTGGGGACTCCCTGCCTCCTTCTTTCTTCGCTTTTCTATCTAATATTTTTTCTGACATTATTGTGCTTTGTATGTTAGAAAATTAAGAAGAAAAGCCAGCAGCCTTGTTTTGTGCTAATCGTCTTCAGACTCATACTCTAATTTGATGCCAAGAGGCATTGATGTTTTTTCACTGACCACAGACCAGTCATACCAGCATTGCCACAGACCAGCATGACCACAGACCAGTCATACCAGCATGACCACAGACCAGCATGACCACAGACCAGTCATACCAGCATTGCCACAGACCAGCATTGCCACAGACCAGCATGACCACTGACCAGTCATACCAGCATGACCATAGACCAGCATTACCACAGACCAGTCATACCAGCATTGCCACAGACCAGCATTGCCACAGACCAGCATGACCAAAGACCAGCATGACCACAGACCAGTCATACCAGCATGACCATATGCACTTGTAGGGTGGTTGAAATGCATTTATCTCAGAATGGCTCCCGTAGTTCTGCTCTTTTTTCTTGCTGGCTCTGTGCCCATGGTTTCCAGAGTGCTTTTAAACACACAATCACAATCCCTTTCACCCACACACACCAGACTGGCAGACGGACTATTTCTGCTGACTGACCTATTTGGGTGGCGATCTGAAAGATGTTTGCAAAGTATACTGACCAAGGTGTGACAGTGACAGGTAGACAGAATGACCATCACTGACAGAACACCAGTCTAATGACCACAACACGCCCAGTGATACAAACACGCCCAGTCTGATACAAACACGCCCAGTCTGATACAAACACGCCCAGTCTGATACAAACACGCCCAGTCTGATACAAAACACCCAAGGCCCGATTTTAACGATCTGAAATGCAAGTATCAAACGCGAAATGCAAGTGACATTGTGGGAGGGTCCCGGGCGCTGTTGCTATTTTACCGGCGGGATAAATGACTCTTGCGCCCGACGCAAATCTAAAATGGGTGGGTAGGTCTGAAGTAGCTTCATTAGTCATAGGTGACCAATCAGAGCGTCATCTCACATTCTCTTTAAGAGCAGGTGCGCTTGTTCCATGGCGGATTGCTATTATAACGCCGGATTGCTATTGATTTTTCTATTTTTAAAATGTAAATAAAGAAATGTCACAAGACATACTTTCCGATGGGCCTTTTGGGCTCACTCTCACTGAATCACGAGGTTATGAATGCATTGTAATATTTTTACAATGCAGTCTAACATTAGAGCGAGGTTAATTTGCTTACCTCACTCTTCTGTCAAATAAGCTCTCCTCTTCCATTCTGCTGCTGGGGCATTTGGGTTAAGTAACGGCACATGCATTTCAATATCACGTCTCCTTAAGTCCTCTAATGTTTCCTTATTTATGTCATCAACACATCCATGATTCATGGACATGTTGTGTAAAACACAACAAGCCACAAAGAATGCTGCGACTTGAGTAGTGTAAAGTGCCTCCTGTCCTATCTAAATACCTGACACACATTTTCAGTGTGCTGAATGTTTGTTCAATTAGGCTACACTGCGTGTTTATGTGTGTTTTCGATTACAGCATTTCACACACTGTTGCTGGCATCAGAAATGGTGTCATCAACAGCCATGTCTTTAACGGATAGCGTTTTCCCCTTCACAGCCACCCATCCAAGGGGGGATTCCCCTCAAAGATGGCAGAGTTTGCCATAAATGAGTCGTGGCTTGATCCAGGGTAATTCGCAAAGACATGGGTGATTTTACTATTAGCATCGCAAATTACTTGTATGTTGATTGAATGGGTTCCCTTGCGGTTGATGTCAGTGCGAATAATTATATCATTCTGAATAATTTGGGTAAATGTGTACACTAGATGTATGCCAATTTTTTCACATCTTCAGACACCACAATGATTTCACTTGTGTGGTAATATTTTTCCCTCTAATTATGTATGGATTGAAATAATGGGAACTGCTGCATTTGTGTAGATGAGAGGAGCAAGGTATATGCGTGTTGTGCACATGCTACATTATGGCCAAGCATGCGCCCTTAAAATAGCATCTGAATAACACGCCACAGATTTTTAACCAGGTTTTTCCTTGTCTGTGGCGGAATTGTTTTCAGGAACTGCACCAGGGAACATTTGCGCCGGAACACGCCTCTTTTCGCTGAACCGCCCAACAAACACAAGTTTATTCCCTAATTTCCTGACACGTGTCTGTGGAGGGAAAGTCCCCTATGCGTTGGGTGCAAGATATAATACATGCGTTGGTATAAAAAGTCAATTGTGCTGGGTGTAAGATAGGGCCCCCAGTCTGATACAAACACACCCAGTCGGATACAAACTCGCCCAGTCTGATACAAACATGCCCAGTGATACAAACCCTTCCCAGTCTGATACAAACCCTTCCCAGTCTGAAACAAACCCCTCCCAGTCTGATACAAACCCCTCCCAGTCTGATACAAACCCCTCCCAGTCTGATACAAACATGCCCAGTCTGATACAAACCCCTCCCAGTCTGATACAAACCCCTCCCAGTCTGATACAAACCCCTCCCAGTCTGATAAACATGCCCAGTTTGATACAAACCCCTCCCAGTCTGATACAAACCCCTCCCAGTCTGACACAAACCCCTCCCAGTCTGACACAAACCCCTCCCAGTCTGACACAAACCCCTCCCAGTCTCATAGAAACACACCCAGTCTCATAGAAACACACCCAGTCTCATAGAAACACACCCATCTGATACCAACATACTCAGTCTTATACAAACACACATACTGTACCAGCAGTGGTTGTAACTTCTTCATGCCATTAGCAACTGACATTTTGAGACAAAATAAATGTAATATTCAACAAAAAACATTAATATGGTTAGATGGTTTAAAATCTATTCATAACACTAATTATACCCAATAACGCCACAGGGAAGGTGTTGACATAAGCATTGGCATTGGTTATGAATTTGTCCTGAATACTTAATGTATGCAGTATCTAGGTTCTGAACTCATCAAATTATCATGAGTTATCAAGTCATCTGTGTCTGCCTGTTTTGCTCTCGGTCTCCCCAGGTCTGAGCACCTTTATGTGTTCTTCATCCAGTGGAGCCCAGACATGTATGGGGAGGGCGTGAGGGGCATTGGGAATGAGCCTGGGTTCATGGTGGTCAAGAAGCATGAGTCCAAAACAGAAGACGAACCCCTTACGGATATCAACAACAAAGAGTGGGAGGTAAGGACTGTTCTCCTCTAAGTTCTCCACTTCCTGTCCATTCTTTTATGTCGGCTGTACGGCAGTAGTGTATATTATAGCGTTAACCATTCAGTCTGTGTTGTAGTCTGTATTTGTTATAGTCTACGTGTTATATACTTTAATTCAGTCTGCCTATTTTCTTTGTAGTGATGTCACTGTTTGTAGTGTTTAATGTAATGTCAATGCATTGTCTTTTACCATCAGTATTATCTATGCTTCTATTTCTGTTTACATTATTGCACTGTAACATATGATTACATTGTTTTTGATGAATATGCCCAAGTGTTTATGTGATTGTCCTAAAGTTATTGTCTAATTTGTGTGAATATTTCCTTTGCTCGGAAATGCACTGTCTTCACTCAGATTACAACAACAAATGTTTTGCATGATTGTGTAATAATTTTGTTGCAATTCGGTTGTCCGTTTTCTTAATGTAGTTGATATTGCATGCATCCATGTCTCTGTAGTTGTTGGTCATCCCAAACTAGTTTTGCTAGATGGCCGGACTGTCTGCAATGCTCACAAGTTATAGACAGGTGGACTGGTTCCTTCAGAATACTTGTGTTCAGGCTGAAGTACATTGGAAGTAAATGCACTAACATTTCTGTGGGCTTACTTGTTATGAAAATACATATTTGTGTCAGATTTGTCTTTGTCTTCTCTGTTATTGAGTATGGAATTTTAATTTTGCCCTGAAATCTAGAAATAGGGTATTTAAGAAGCAAGGATTTGAAATAAATTGAGAACTGTTAACGGATTAAACTGGTGTTTATATAGAGGAATGGGGAATCTTCCAGTATAAAGACAGGGCTGCTCTTAGCCTGCCTACGAAATAGATCTGTTGGCTGCACAAGCTGGAGGCATCATGGTGTGGAGATGCAGTGCATAGAGACATAGATATGCAGGTTGTGTCTGGTATTTACATTTTAATGTAAATGGGGGTGTAAAAAACAAAAGTGGACTGATTTGTTTGGGCCTGGTACAGAAGAGGCTACATGATCCACTGGTTTGAATTAGTAAATAGATGCCTCCTAATTTGACCAGTAAACATTAATTTAAACAACTTAATTTTATAATCATCCTTCATAATTTCTATAGTAATGAAACAGACCCTTAATGAAATTAGACGTATTGGTAACTTATGTACCACAAACAGTGAGTCATGTCTTTGTCAACCATAAAACGTTTTATTAAGGTGTGTGATATTTTCTGAAAATAAAAATGTTTTCAACAGTATTGTTAAAGAATATTTAAAATCAAACAAAGAGTTTACAGTGGTCTAATTTGCTCAGCACTGCATCGTGGTGTCCAGAGGTCATACTGTATCCTCGTCGCGGGAAATTGTGGATGGGTGGGTAGTATGGGAGTACTTTATCATTTCCCTCTCTAGCGACTTCTTGAATAGGTTGGACACCTATTAATTAAATTATGGTTGCGTAGTTGATAAATGTGTAGCTTCACCACATGTGTATCAACTAAAGACTTTCATATTGAATGAGCAGTTACGTGTATGCATAGGGCCGGCTTGACAATTCGTGCTTGGAGAAAAAGAAGACTTCATGAGTTGACTGTATGGCCGCACTAATTTAACTGCTTTAGTCTACACATTGACCAGTTTTCAGTTTTAGCACCGTTGTAAAAATATAAAGCACACTCCTGTCATATCACATTACACAAGCAAAATATATACTTACTGTACAATTATTTGTTGTTGTAAAGAGCCGTCTCAACACTGTTGCAGCCAACAGTATTTTATTAATTACAACACGTTTGTGGCATCTTGCTCTCACAACATAATGTCTTATAGATGTGTTGAAACATTAAACCTATTCAATTCTATAGTAATGTAACCTTTCATTTTTTTATGATTTTCAATCGTTTTGATTTCCATATGTTTGTTTTAAATTATAGCCATAATACAGCCAGGGAAAAATAAGAGGCAGCTGCAAAATCATAAATATCCCTGGTTTAATACTGATAAGTATGTGTTTGGGTAAAATTGAAATGTTTGTTTTATTTCATAAAGTACTGAAAATATTTCTCCCAAATTCCAAATAAAAATATTATAATTCAAAGCTTTTATTTGCAGAAAATGACGAAGAAATATACAGTGTTGTCAGACCTCTGAAGTTAAGTTAATATTCATTTTTAAACAACACAATACTAATGTGTTAACTTACGAAGAGCTCAGAAATTCATATTTGGGGGAATAATAATAATTGTATAATAGTTTGGAATTGGCTGTCATTCGTCTTGGCATGCTCTCCAAAAGTTGATTTTATAAGGAGCGTTCAATTCAGCATGCTTCAGAAATAAAAACTAAGGGTTTGAGTTCTCATTCCTTTAAGTTAGTGTTTGAGTTCTCATTCCTTTACGTTAGTGTATGAGTTCTCATTCCTTCACGTTAGTGTTTGAGTTTTCATTCCTTTACGTTAGTGTTTGAGTTCTCATTCCTTTACGTTAGTGTTTGAGTTCTCATTCCTTTACGTTAGTGTTTGGAGTAAAAACATCATGTTATCATGAAAACAATGTGTATTTTTTAATTACATAATTTATTTTAGTTGTTAAAAGGTTGTAGTTGATAGAAAGTGTTTATACAGCACAATGCATAAAACCCTAAATAGCATGCAACACGTAATTGATGCACAGGGAATAAACCTAGAGGCCACCCACCTGAGACCTACTTCTATCTTGATTGACAAACCTAGAAGTCACCCCTCTAAGGTCCACTCCTGTCTTGGTTTATTCCAAACATAATAGGACATTTTTTTCTAGTGCCTGTGCATCTATTACTCATTACGTATATGTTGTGTTATGTTTTGAAGAGTAGATGAACTTTACAGACCACATCATCCATCAATATAAACATGTTTATATACAGTTGGGTAGTTGGCTGTAGCAGACTACAGATCAGTAGTACCATCAGGTGGGCTAAGACAGGAATGACCAGAGGCCTATACTACATAGCAGGTTCAACAGGGCCAGGATTTATTTTCATTAACAACCACAATCCCCTATAAGTGGTGTCACTACAGTGGTTATCAATTTGTTATTTTAATTAATTAGTCAATGTAAGTTATGTGCTAAATCTCAAACAAACCCATCCACCCTCCACTCCACCCTCTGCCCTTGAATTGGGGTTTCACATGCACCTCTGCCATTTGCACAAGTGTCCCAAAGCTGAGGGAGTGAAAATGATCAAGGGTGTATGGGCTAATAAGACCCTCCGAAGGAAGTCCCATAATGAACCTGGTTAATTTTGAGCATGCGCAATTTCCCATCAAAGAATTGATAGGCGTGCCCTGTGATAGGACGTGATTTAGTTTGGCAACTAAACTAAACAAAATTGGTAGAAAATAAAATGTTTGATTGTTAATTAAGGTAATTTCATCTGAAAAGAGGAGATAATTAAAAAATTAGCAATCCATTCGTGTTCCATAAATTAACAGTGAATCATGTCAAGTCAGGAGTATGTCCCGAAGTTGATGCCCTAGCCAACCTGGGGGAAGTCACCCTCAGAGTTTTGTTATCAACATGTGACCACACAGGGCACTCTGAGAAAGAGGGTAAGGCATAGGGGTCATTTTGGGATTCATGGTTTGTGCTTTTCCATAAAAGCCCTCTTTAATAGATGTAGGCGGTGCTTTTATTTGTGTCGATCAGTTATCTCGACTTAAACCTGGTCTGGAGAAGGTTAGGTGTGTAGCATAAGTTACCATGGCGATGTAACCCGGTAACAGGTGAACCACCATCATAACACTGAAACCCCAGGGTTCAACCCATAGAAATTGAATGATTAGAAAGGAGAGTTTAATGCAAATAAATGTAGCAGAATGGTCAGAGCGGCAGCCATTTTTACGTGTCCCATTCCATTGCAAAGATCTAGCGGCCTACTTCCGCATTAAACCGATTTGCGTGTTTTTACCGTGACAAATAACGACAGTCGCATTTTTTTGTGTACTAATCGAATGACCAAGCAAAACAGTTTAATAAGGCTTCAATAGATTTAATTTCTATGGTTCAACCTGAAGTTAGCTCTTTAAACCCTGCTTCACAATATAGGCCTCAGATGGGCTTTCTGTCAACCTTAGTGAGGACTGGGACATTTGACATTTTATCATAGGTTAAAGTAGCAGTAGTTGAAAAAAACAGTGCATATTGATATCCAGTAGATTGCATTTTTAATAATTAACTCTTAGATAGCTTGTGAAAAATATTTTACACAGCTCTGGAACCCCACAATTCCCTTCAAAATAAAACATCTTTATTAACTCACAAAAATAATAATTACCAGTCATTCTTTCTAAAGTATCCATAATGTAGCACTATCTTATAGAGTTTAAGTTATTAAAGTCACATCCCCATACATATATCAAAAGCCTAGTATCTCCTCATAAATATTCAACACCACCTAACACAGTGGCATGTATATTGTCAAAAAAGTAACAAGAAATAAGGAGAAACAATTTCATACAAATTAAATGCTTTTGTACCGAAGGAGTACCATGCTGTTCAATTAACGTTTCTGTACCTTTAAAAGGTTGAATCCAAATGGGACATGCCCTCTCCATTTGAACAAATAAGAAGTTGCATTTGCTTCTGTTCTGCACTCCCATTGGTGCTTGAAAGTGTCAAACAATCATCAAAAGGCTCTTCTAAAATTATATTTTGTTAGAATAACCCCAGCCCGTCCTTCAGTGGGTTTTGTTTAACAACGACTTGGAATTACTTCTAGAATCGGGAATGTGACTCCCGTACGAAGTCTCACCCAGAGGAAAGACATGTTTTCCAGACGGGTGAAGGAAGCGACCCCGCTTACCCCTAAGTACACTTATGTATGTGTTTATTACATTATTAGTCAGCTTTGTAGCTACGCGTGTTTTGTTGTTGTTGTTCATCTGCTAGCCAGGATGGATAGCTCAGCTAGCAGGAAGGCTAGCATAATGCAAGCTGTTAGTCCAGTGACTCTGAAATCAGAATACAGACATGATGGGTTTGTGGAGACAGCGTTTTGTTTCTTATTTGCTGCTACTTTGCATCATTGTTTAATTATGTTTTTAAGCGTTTTGGAAAGTTTCTAAAGCTCAGAACTCAGTCGGGACAGCCCTAACATCGTAGCTTAAAACAATACAGTATATCCATACATATCGATGTGAGGCTGAATTATGTCTATAAGTCATACGGATTGTTATTTGTGAGGAAGGAAAGCAGAGAATGGCATGCTTGTAGTAGTCTCGCTCCCAGATCTATCTGCGCTTGCCTGTTCCATTACTCACCGTCAAGCACAGAGACCGGCTCTCAGTACAGACTGGTTAGTCAGCCTTGAACCTTTCTCCCACACAGTAGTTAAGGACAGCCCACCGACCTGACTTGGCTTTTCTCAGTGGATTACACTTCAGTGCCAGTTACAGTAATGCTCCAAATATATGTTTTATGAACACTTCAGTTTACCATTTTTCCTTTTTGCATTATTGAGAACTCCAAAGTGGCAACTTGTTTTGAGGGGGAAATTATTTACACCACCAGCAAATTAACAAGCTAATGTGTTCCAGATAACTTATTTTCTGCATGACCTAATCAGTCTTTAAGCAGAAACATTGGCCAATGATTCGTGCCAATAAAGAAATGATAGCCTTGTTCTGTAGTAGTATATTCAGACTGTTTATAACAATATAGGATAAGCTACAGTATTTGGTCCTTGAGGTGCCACTGGCTCATTCACATCATTGCTCGTTTCTGTCCGTGTCCCATCAGATTAAATAGGCCTACTGTACTGTCTGGTGTTCAGCACCTCTGGAAATATTAGTTATGCCATTTAATATAGTCCCATGATTTCTCTGCTTGTTCATGGTGAAGTTATTCCTATTCATACTTAGTTACAGCCCTTTGAAGAGCTGTCGGGGCCTCTGTAATATCATTATGAAGTCGGACCTTTTGTTAAGAGCTATTGTTAGACACAGCCTGACCTACTGATAATTATTGAAGGGAGCTTCCGGTGTGTGCTAGCTTGCTGGATCACTCTGGAGCAGATGTTTACTTTAGTGAAATTGAGTTCACGTGAACAGTATTGTGCAAATGTTTTTTTTTCATTCCTAAAGATATTTTTCTGGCCTTTTGAAGCATTATTGGTAAATTAAAAAGGTTTTGATTGAAAGACCAGGGGGCTGGATTTAATCCCACACCGCAGGAAACGTGGACTGTAGAACACAGCTCAGACGACTGGGCCACGTTTTTATTGTTCAGCTAGTACAACATGTCTGTATAACAGACTGGGTTGTGTCGGTGTTGTTATGGTATTATGTCCTTTGGTGTCCTATCATCCGATGATAAACATATTACACAACCATGCAAAACCCTCACTATTGGTTCTATCTACCAGTTCTTTTTCCAATATCAGATTGGCCTGTAAACCAGTTGTGTTTGGCTAAGAACACATGGCCATATTTCACCATGATTGTTTAATGGTGTCCTGTCAGATGTTTCCAAAGATCTCTCCACCTTAAAATGTGCTGTGTATCTCCCATCTGCTGTGCTCATCCTTTTGCTTCCATCGCCAGTGGCTGAGGTTTACTTCCTTTTCCTGTCTCCGCCTCCCAGGTAGTGTCACTGACTGAGTACCATCGACGGATCGATGCGCTAAACAGTGAAGATCTGAAATCTCTCTGCAAACGGCTTCAGGTGCCCAGCCTGGCTCCAGATTTCTAGTTACTTCCGTAGACTGTCCCAAATTACACTCTTCCTATTTAGCGCTCAATGTTTGGCCAGTGTTATTTAGGATGTAGGGTGCTATTTTGTCTTACGTGGCTCTGTTTCTCATGTGTTGCCTTTCACCCCGTTCTACCTGGGCTCATGTTGGCCTGAGGAAACCTGTGACTGGACCAAATAAAGTGTCTCAAGGAAAATGTTACGGCAGGAAATTACATGATGACTGTAATGCTAATTTGACTGGTTTTGCGCTGAAAGAGCCTGGTAGAGTAAGAAATGGTGGCCTTGGTGAAGTTCCCACAATGCCTTGCACATCCCCTTCTCACAGCTACTCATTGAACACTGCTGGGGTTAGTTCATCTCTGGCTCATTGTGTTCATTTACTTGATCATTATTGTGGATAGTCCAATGATGTCATCGAGACGATATGAACCATAATATACTAGTTGTAGCCCATCTCTGTCAAGGCTAGAGGGAGGGAAATTTTCCTCAGATTGGACCCCCCACACACAAACACACACACACACACACACACATTTGAGTGATGCATCAGAAACTGTTCTTTCTTTAACATCTGTGTGTTGCTGTGCTGCTGCTTTCCCATCTGCTTCTGCTTCCTGTTGGGGGGTTGGTTGGATGAGACGCTCAGGGCGAGGTAGAAGTGTGATTAGTTTCAGCCCTTCACTTTGTGCACGATTGCTGTGAGGACAATGCATCAGGACTGTAAGGTGATCAGGTTCAGGCCGCCAGTGGCTTGCCTGGCTACAGACGGACTGTTATGGAGACACGTTATCAACAGCAGCTCATCTAGACCAGGCTTTCCCTAACTTGGTCTCAGGTCCTCCTATGAGTTCACTTTGTTTATGCCCTATTACTACAGAGCTGATGTTAATAGCGCAACTGTCACTAAAGATGAAGCTCCAGGACCAAGTTGGAAAGGTTATAGTTTAGTGTCTTGCCCATTCGCAAACCAGATTACTCAACCAGACTTTATTTGTTGGTAGATTGAATGTTCTTCAGCCAACATACATTAAATAGCTAAAAGTATGTAGACAAACCTACTAATCGTGTATTAGGGGCCTTTTATGTTGCAGCATGAATGTGCTCCATAAAGCCTGAGTCATAAAGACATGGTTCAACAGTGGCCTACACAAAGCCCTGAACTCAACCCCACTGAACACCTTTGGGATGAATTTGAATGGTGATTGTGAGCCAGGCCTTCTCGTTCAACATACGTGCCTGACATCACAAATGTTTTTTTGGCTGAATGGGCACAAAGTCCCACAGACGCACTCCAAAGTTTTATGTAAAGTCTTCCCAGAGTCGCAGCTCTTATAGTTACAAGGGACGAGGGGGGCAAACTCCATATTAGGGCCACTGGTTTTAGAATGGGATATTCAACATGCTCATGTGGGTGTGATGGTCAGGTGTCCAAATACTTTTGGCCATAGTGTATGTGTAATAATTATAGAACCAGGCATCCAGTACATGATAAACTGGCTGATCTGCCTACTGTAAATGAAACTAATCACATTACATATTTTGAATATGTAATTTATTTTCCTTTCCTGGTGCTCATATTACCAAGTAAATCACCCTGGCTCCACTGATAAGGCTCATACTCATATCCTAAAAACCACCTGCTATGAAGTCACATGACACTGCCACGCCTACTCATTTTTGTGGCATAGGCTTATCTAAGCAATACTACACTCTATGGGTGTGTCGTGCATGCATTTTTGGTACTTTTGCATGCACAGGTCTTTGCTGTAGTGTTTCAGTCAAAACACACCTCATTATGCCATATTGCTTAATAATAAACCCAGTGGTAAAAATGATTGCTGATTGGTTGAAAGCCGTTGTATGTGACACTACATACCACTGGTATGACATGACATCACTGTTACTTCTCCACTGTTACGCTAGCAATAAAGCATCTCTGGGGTTTGTGATATAGTGCCAATATACTGTGACTAATCACTGGATTCAGGCACTCAACATTGTGTCTTGCCTAACAACAGCTCTTAGCTGTGGTTTACCACGTATATCACACCCCCTCCTGCTTTATTGCTGGATCGCAGGCTTCAGCCAGTCAGCACTCAGGATGAAGCACCCTGTTTATAATAACGTATGGAAAGCTAAAAATACTGTTTATCCCAGAATCTGGGTTCATGCCAATAATTGAAATGGCTTTATTGTGCTTCTGACTAGGGAGTACAGGGCTGTATGTAGGAGATGTAATGCTCTCTGGGGTATGAGGCTTAGCGTGAAGGAAACTGCCCTTTCATTATACTAGTTAAGTCACCTTGTGAGCCCCTGATTGACTGGTGTGTTTGTGTTTAGATCACAACCAAGGAAGAGGTGAGCTCCAAGCATGCCACTTCCATCAAGACAGACCTGGAGCCTGAGACCTTCAAGCCCAACCTCAGTGAGCCCAGCGAGCTGCTTGAGGCAGACCAGATAGAAAAGGTAATAACACACATGCTGACTGGCCCATTGACTTGATCCATACCTATTTGTATTTTGATGCTCTGACACTGCTAGTCAAAACATCCTCCTGGTTGACCCAGAGCCTGACAATTATGCAGAGGGTTGTTGAGATCCCCAGCCTTGAGGTTCTGTGATTAGTGACAGCTGGTTCAATGACAGCGGGTTCAATACAGGTTCTGTGATTAGTGACACCTGGTTCAATGACAGCGGGTTCAATACAGGTTCTGTGATTAGTGACACCTGGTTCAATGACAGCGGGTTCAATACAGGTTCTGTGATTAGTGACAGCTGGTTCAATGACAGCGGGTTCAATACAGGTTCTGTGATTAGTGACAGCTGGTTCAATGACAGCGGGTTCAATACAGGTTCTGTGATTAGTAGGGATGGGCATTTGATGAAACTGTCTTCGTCGATCGTCGGGAGAATTAACGATCGACTATCGATTAATCATTAATTTTTTTATATTCAAATTCATTGTTATTTAACTTTTTATAAATGAAAAATCCAATGAAAATATTAAAATACCGTGAGTTTTTCCTCGATGAGATCTTTATTACAAGAACAACAACGTGTG